>JAAIIK010000451.1:4289362-4301677 GCA_014706435.1 Silurus glanis | reverse complement strand
GATAGATAGATAGATAGATAGATAGATAGATAGATAGATAGATAGATAGATATTCTAGTGACACTTTATGTTTTGTAACATGCGATACAAGCCATCTCGTGTTTTCTATACCACTATAAATACAGCATACAGGGGTTTTATTGTTCAGCAGCCCGAATGTGTAATAGGCTTTTTTTTTTTTTTATCATTGGAATAAAAACGAGGAAATATACCTGTACAAAGGGTTTAGAGCAATGATGTCCCGGATGGTCTTAACAATCTCGGCTGTCAGAGCCTAAACACAAAGCGCTGATTAGCCTCGAACCCAAAGCAGAAAGAAAAACTCCAGCAGCGCAGGAGACGAGTCAGTACCTTAACCTCCTCTGTGACCTGGAACTCCTCGTGTATGACGTTATCGACCTCCACCATGAGGATCTCGTTGCTCTTGGGTAAAGGAACAGCCTCCACAATAAACTCAGCCTCTTTTACTTTCTCCACCATCTCCTCAGCCAGAGGCGCCATGTCTTTACGAACACGTTTGGTTTTCCTCCGCTGAGCTTTGGACTGGTCGGGGTCTGACTCCGGTGTGGGGGGCGTTGCCTCGACCTCGACGTCCAGCTGTTTAGTGATCCGAATCCTGAATGTTTAAAAGGGAAAAAAAAAAAAGAGAGATGATGAGGATCTGGCAGGGACGTTTTTTATTTATTTATTTATTGTAGATTCACATTTTGGTAAAACCCAATTTCTCTATGCTCAACTTCAACACAATTTTATCTTTATCCACTTGTGGATGAGGTGGTATCAAAACGTTTCAAGAATAGTTTTGTAAGACTTGTACTGTTTTCAGAGGATCACATGAACATGACAAACAGTGACTCTTTTTCTATCCTCGCCACTACGGTTGGCATTGGAAGGTTCAACATCACCTTGGGTTGTTGGCACAGACTGGAGGTTGTTTAAGTGCCAGGGCCTTTTTGCTGAGTCATACCACTAGTTAAAAATTCTTTCATCGCATTGGCAACAGCATTGAGTTTACCGTCTGTATATTTTTTTCAAACCACAAGATGTCGCTATTTTCAATACACAGGTCATTTTCAAAGCATTTCCTGGCACAATCTGACAGAAAGCTTCATTCATGAGCCCTAACACAGACCTGCTATTTCTTGTGCTAGTCTCAGTGCTGCAATTATTGGAAATAAACCAGAATTGAGAATTGAGCAGTGCTGTGTTATAGACTAAAACCCTGAATTTAGAATTAAAGAAGAAAAAAAAAACATCTGCGTTACCTTCGGTGTCCCATCACAATCATGCGCAGTTTGTCGCCGAGATCTTGCATTTCATGGATCTGGACGAAAGTCCCAGTGTTGTAAACAGCGTCCAAATTTTCCACAACATCCGTCTCGTCACTGATGAAAAACAGGAAGCAGGAATGTGCAAACGTGTACACAACAACGAAGACTGTATTCTCTTTTACCTTCATTCAGAGACATGCAGTGAGGATGGCAGTAGAGGCGGAGCCTCGACTGTTATATTCCAATAAAAATTTAAATGCAATGAAATGTGAATTTTTTTTTTAACAAAATTTGTTCTCCCTGATCTGCATCTTACATATCTGTGTGAAAGATAATAATTGGCATCAATAGAACTGCAACAAAAAAAAGCACCACTAGAGGCAGCCTTTCCCCCTGCCGCAATGATAAGGAGAATTACTGCGAATTTAATCATCTCATCATTGCCGTTCATATACACGTAAATCCGACTCTGTCTGTCCACTGTCTCACTCGCTCTGGACCTCACTGCACATCTCTGCCTTCCTTCATTTACTCCTTACTTATCATCCTTCTTGAGGAAGACGCCGGCGTAGGGCTGAGCAAGTCGCACTTTTCTCCTCAGCAGATCCATCAGCTGCTTATTCTTCACCTGGAGACGAAGGGCAAAACATCCGTCCTTTCAGAAGGTTTTAATTTCCAACAATGTGTATGATTTTTAAGCATGCAGTTTAATGCTTTTTTATGCATTCGAAGATATTAACACTGTTCAAGAAACGGATTCTCCTGCTAAACATTGCCATTTGCATGCATGTCTTTGTTTATGTTTCCGAAAAAAGGTTTTTCCAAGTACGGCCCTTTACAACATCATGCATTCCTCCTACGGACATTTTTCCTGGAAGAACGCTGGCACACAGCGACCAGACAGAGGGCACGAGCGCACCCACCACCATGCTTCATTCCATTATGGAAGTCTTCGCAGCGCGAAACAGGATTCGCTCGAGAACAACGTCTCCAAATAAGTGTGTTTTTGGACGTTAGAGAAACAGAACCGTGTTCAGTGCTTCCCATAGAGACATGTCCTGCTGTAGTCGTTGTTGCTGCTGTTGCTCTTGATGTTCAATTATAGACTCGGGATCCGGTTCTGGATCAAATATTTACGGTTGGATTTGATATATAAACTGACTATAAAGTTTTTGTTTCCTGTTTTATTTAAAGCGACGGCACAACTCGCAGACGACCGCTGCACAAAAGCTGCTGAAAAAGATGCTCGCGACTCTTTAGCTCCGCCCACGGCATGCGGATCAAACTAAAGACTCTATGGAGATACGAAGGATGCGATACTGCTCTATATGTCCTCAAGATTAACATGAGATTGGCTGAAACTGTGTCTATTTTGTTGCCTTTAACTGCATAACAAATCTGGAGGGGGTGAAAAAGAACCAGATATTTGTCATATGAAAAGCGTGCGCTGTTTTATAAACTGTAGTGATTATATTTCTGAGGATTTTTTTTTGCATTACTGGTTGAGGGTATCTGAAGGGTAGATGATTAAAGGGAGTTATATAGGGATGATGAAATCTACAGGATCTCCAATCTATCTGAAGTCTCTTAACTGAATGGGCTGTTATTATAAAAACCTAGAAGTTATTTGAAGGTCAACACTTTCTGGCCAATCAGCTTCCAGAATTCAATTATACTGTAATGAAGTAGTAAAATGACTTTTAAAGCAGCGTTACTACCTCGATGATCTTGATGAACCTTGGGAAAACCGGGTTCCTGGTCACAGCGATGAGAGGCACGTTGGGAAACACTTCGGGCACCATCATGGGAGTGAGCGCGGTGATGTGCAGGGGAGCAGAGCCGGATTCTGCTCCATCTCCACCAGGTTCATCGTCATTAGGACTGCTGCTTTCGGCTCCATCCTCTCCAGGGAGTCCGCTGCCCCTGTTGCCAAACAGGTATCTCCTCTGGTCGTGGTTCATAAGCAGACCAAGTTGAACATCTCCCCTGGCGGGGGGAAACACACCGGCGATTCTGGTCCATTTTCTCAGCTCGGACACGCGCCCACGTCCTGTCACTGATGTCAAAGTGCCACCAAATAACGGTGATGTTTTACCCGGAATACAAGAGTGGGATCGTGTCGCGGTGAATCCGTTCGGACTGAGCGACTCTCCCGGGTAAAATCCGTGAATCGTGAGCTTTTTATTGAACCTACTACAGAAGACCGTCCCGTTTCTGTACGCCTGCCTGTAGCTGCTCCACAGCTTCATGTACGCCGCCATGTTGCTCTCGAGAGTTCTACAGGCTGCATTCCCACTTCCGGCCACTTGTGATGACGACATTGTGTTTACCCATTCAAACGTATAGAGCAGTTTTATGTAGGAAGAAGGTGGTCTGAATATAGTTGAATATGAAAGCATGAATACTGTGTTAAAACTTAAGTGGCTTTAAATGTTTTTAGGTAATATTGAGAGCTTCTGGTATGATGTGACTTCAGCTTTGTTTCGTACATTGGGTGGTATTAGTTTTCTTCTCAAATGTGACTGATTTACCCAAACTTCCAGTGAAACTATTAGCATTCCACCAAAAAGTCTTATAATACTGGAAATTCACACACACACACACACACACACACACACACACACACACTTTTACACCTCACAATATTCCGATTTGGAACGACAAATATATTAAACAAAGTAGTAAATGCTTATTTTATGAGGACTGAATAAATACAAATATTGATATCTAAGATGTCACGAATGTGTTTGTTTCACAATCAGCCATATTATATAATATAATTATTTTATATAATATTTTTTCTTAGTTTCTCCCTTCCCTCCTGTGTCCATATTTAATTTTATTATATTTCGTTTTTTCTTCCTTCTTTCATTTATTTCTTTTTCTCTTCCTTTCTTTTTCTCTTCTTTCTTTCCTCCCTTCCTTCTTTCCTTTATTATTAACAGATACATATTTATAAATATTTGACTCAGAACACCAGGACCTGCTATTATAATGATATTTGTCATAAATCTGGTTTGTGTTTCATACATTTCTGTATTTTCGTTTGAATTATATTGGGGAAGAGTAATTGTATGTTGTAAGGTATGGACATTTTATGTTCTACATTATGAAATCACACACTTCTTACCCAACATGACAAGAAAAAGGGGGTAAATTAAGCTTTGGGCACCAAATCATAAAATCAACACCGGATATCTATATTTGTTTTCATTTACAAGTAAAAAAAAAAGTAATAAATAAAAGCTCGACACTAATAGTAGGTAAAAGGTGTCATATTGATTAGCGTTGTACACGCCGAGTGATGATGTCATAAGTCTGCGCCTCAACCGTGCACGTGTGGGAAATTGGATCTTTATAGACGCGCTGTATTGAGATCTGAGCTAATACACACACACACAGTGTCCAAAATGGGGAAGAAATTAAAAGTCGGAAAGACTCGTAAAGACAAATTTTATCATCTGGCAAAGGAAACAGGTAAGTTAGTTATTGGTTTGTTTTATTGTAGTTTTTTTTTATCTGTATACACATGAGCTAGCATGGAGCAGTTGCTAACTGAGCCCATATGACGCGTGGATGTCTGTTTAAATGCCTTCTACTTTCCTGTATATGTGCAGTTTATAGATTATATATAATGTATAATCGTGTGTATATAATCATACAATATTACATGTATGATGTGTTTAATAAAAAAAAAACTGTTGCCACTTTTTAAATGTTTATGTACAAACTGTTGTAGAGTAGAAAGTAGATTATAGCATATATTCTCTTATTATAAAGTCTGTTCTCTAATCTGTGTGTAATGATAATAATATAATAATAATAATAATACAACAATAATACAACAATAATAATAATAATAATAATGGTATCTGTGTGACATTTAATCAGTGTTACAAAGTCTCTTTAGGGGCATATTGCATATTCCTGGAATGGTCATAATCTATATTTGCATTAATAGTATTTGCCAGATGCCTCTATGGCAGACTTTTAGTGATCAGGGTTAAGATTTTAATTTATCAGCTTTTCATCACAAATCTATGCAAGTCCCAAGAGGCCATGCATTATAATGTTGTTGTTTTTTTGACATGACATAAAAGTCGTTTTCTCCTGATTCTCCACTTAAATATCTCGTGATCTCGACATGTTATTTGTCCCTGCTGCCACAAACGGTTGTTATTTTCCACGATGCTGCCTCTAGAACATGCTTTTCTGCTGAATACACAGAAAATTTAAAGACTGATCACGAGTTTAAGATCACAAGAAAATGAAGTTATCACGAGATAAATAGGGGAAAAAATATTATATGGACCCTTAGGACTTCTGAGCAAATCTTTATTCATTTATTAAAGGAGAGTAAGTTTTTATACATGTCACATGTACATTACAGCACAGTGAAATTCTTTCTTTGCTAATATCCCTGAGATGTTGGGAAACTGTGGTCACAGCGCAGGGTCAGCCATGATAAAGAACCCCTGGAGCACAGAGGGAAGCTTGGGAATAGCTGGGGCTTGAACCCATCATCTTCCGCTCAGTAACCCAGACCTTAACTGCTGAACTTAACACTACCCCTAGATTTTTTTTTCTTCTCCAGAAGTAGTAGTGAGGAGTTGTGAAATAGATGCAAAGATCAGGAACATTTAAGAAGATTAGGAAAGGAAAGATTTGGTATCGGAATAAACATTTAAAAAAAAAAAAAAAAAAAAAAAAAAGCTTTCGGCATAACTTTCTTTTCTTTCTTTTTTTTTTTAAGGTTACAGATCACGTTCATCCTTTAAGCTGATCCAGCTGAATCGTAAGTTCCAGTTCCTGCAGAAGGCCCGAGCTCTTGTGGACCTGTGTGCTGCTCCAGGAGGATGGTAAGTGGCAGCATCAATTTGTCTTATATGCATTGCTTGTTCTGCATTTTCTGAGGTCACTATTAGCTGTCATATGAGATATGTATTTGTGTGTGTGTGTGTGTGTGTGTGTGTGAGATATAAATGGGTTCTAAAGCTAACAAAAGTGAAGTGATCCACTAATTAGGGTGAAAATTGGTTGTTTGACATGCTGTGTGCTTGGGTTTGTATTTGTTATATACGCTAACACCTATAACTACTACTTCCTACTGTTTGTCTTTAATATTTTTCTCATTCCCTCTAAATACATTTCTATATGAAAGGATAAGATGAACTCATATTTGAAGCAGTGTTGAACTGAATAAACAATGCATAGCAAACCATAGGATTGTTCAGAGGAATGCATTTAAGATTCCTGTTATCACATTTATCTGAATTTTCTAGATAGATACTCACTCACTCACTCACTCACTCACTCCTGGGCCCCTTGAACAAGTCCCTCAACCCCATTGCACCTCAGTTGTATGAGTGAGACAAATGTAAGGCACTTATGCCAGACAGACAGAACTTTGTCATTGCATAGTACAGGTACACAGCAACAAAATGCACTTTAGCATCTACCAGAAGTTTAAATAGATTCATTTCATGCTTTGAGCATTAAAAGCATGAACTTCTTCAGCAGTTTGAGCTACCTCAAACTGCAGAAGAAGTTCATGCTTTTAATGCTCAAAGGGTCAGGACTGTTTTTGCAGCAAAAGGGGACCAACACAATATTAGGCAGGTGGTCATAATGTTTTGCCTGATCAGTGGTCATTGTCCAAAAGTTCTATATGCCTTATATACATATGATGGATATATATGGAAGATATTCTAGAAATGTCTATGAATGAACAATTATATGCACTTGTAATTATATGGAAATGATACAGAATGTTCAAGTCGTGTAGGGGGTGATGAAAGCTACCCCTGAACCTGCTGCTTCCGGTGCATTTGTACTTGTATCTCCTTCTAAATGCTTATCGTGAAAGTACAGGACTGATTTACTTGTTTTTTTTTTTTTCTTCCTCACGTACAGGTTACAAGTAGCAGCGAAATTCATGCCCGTGTCCAGTCTGATCATCGGTGAGTCCAGGTTTCATGGTCAAGTCATTATGATGATGCTGTTGTTTAGTAGCACTGTATCTTCTCACTCTTCAATTTCTCATAATGATCAGGAGTTGACCTGGTTCCCATCAGACCCATCCCCAACGTAGTCACCCTGCAGGAGGACATCACTACGGAGAAGTGCAGACAGGTATCTGTAATGTAGCATTTACACAGCAGGATCCAAAACGTCTTTTCTTTTTTCTTTTTTTTCCTCTCTCGGCTTCATGTTGGTTGATTCTGATGTTGGTTCTTTCGACTCATTCAGGCTCTCCGGAAAGAGCTGCAGACGTGGAAAGTGGATGTGGTGCTGAACGACGGTGCACCGAACGTCGGAGCTAACTGGCAGCACGACGCCTTCTCGCAGGGTGTGTACAAAAAAATCCTCACGAAATGTGAAGCGTAGACTCGCATCTACACTTCTGCATCTTATACATCAGATATACAAATTTACAATTTCAACAAAGGGAATAGACTTTTCCTTTTTCCTCCCTCATTGATTACATGCTCTTTTCATTCTTTCTTAATTTTCTTCTATGCTTCTTGTTTTTCCTTCTCTCGGTTTTTTGTAATCGTTACTCTTTTTTTTATTTTTTTTACCCTTTTGTTCCCCGATTTTTTTTTTTTTTCTCTCTCCTTAGTTTCTTTCCTTTTTCTCACATCTTTTCCTCCTCCCTTCCTTCCTCTATTCTTTCTTTCCTCCCTCCCTCTCTTCCATTATTCTTTCCTTACATTCTTCCCTTCCATCCTTCTTCCGTCCCTCAGTTTTTTTTCTTTCCTTCCTCCCCTAACTTCATTCTATTCTTGGTTTCTTTTCTCTTTCTTGCCTTCTTTCCTCGCTCCCTCTCTTCCATTATTCTTCCCTTTTCTCCTTCTTGCCTCCATCTCATCCATCCTTTATTCTTTTCTCCCCTCCTTTTTTCCCCTCTTTCCTTATTTTCTTCCTTTGGTTTTTTTTTGTATTTTCTCCCTTCCTTCTCTTCTCATCCTTCCTTCCTTCCTCCGTTACTTTTCTTAATTTTCTCTTCCTTCCTTCAAAAGTACACTTTTATTGTTGACTCTGAACATCAGGATCTGTAATAATAATTATATTTTTAATGATATTTTATAAATAATATAAATGATTGTAAATAAATTCTGTATTTTTTTTTATAATTGTTAGTTGAGCTCTAACTGCACTGTGATGAACTAATTGTAAGATGTTGTAATGAGGGTTTGTGTTTCTCGTCCTCAGCACATTTGACCCTGATGGCTCTGAAGCTCGCTTGCGAGTATCTCAACAAAGGGGGAACTTTCATCTCCAAAGTCTTTCGCTCCAAAGACTACCAGCCGCTCATGTGGATCTTCCAGCAGTTCTTTAGGAAAGTGCAGGCGACCAAACCGCAGGCGTCCCGTAACGAGTCTGCTGAGATCTTTGTCGTCTGTCAAGGTAACAAAACACTCTCTCGTTTAGCTTTTTAACATCATCTGAGTTTATAGAAACATCGCTGAGAAAAAATCCAATCAATCAGGAAAGATGCCAGTTTTAATAAGCTGGTTAAGCCTTCTTTCCTCCCTCCTCTCTTTTCCTTCATTCTTTCCTGCCTTCTGAACTTCCACCCTCCTTCCCTCCATTTTTTTTCTTCCTTCCTTTCTTTCTTACTTAATTTAATACTTACTTACAATTAACAACTCTGTGTCTTTAGTTTCTTAACATCATCTGAGGTAAAAAAGTAACATCATTGAGATATTTGGGGGTGGAGTTAAAGCAATCTAACCAAGAGTCCATGTTTCCTGGAATTTAAAATGTTCCATAACCTTCTAAAATCCTAAATTATACATTTTGTTGTAAATGGAATCACCCATTTGCTTCAGAAGGTGGGCAGATGGTTCTGCCCACCTTCTGAATTCGAGAATTATAACGAATCAAATGGTCCAGAATTCCAGACCCAGGAACAGATGAGCGCAATTATCCGATAAGTTTAGATCCAATGGTTGGATCGTGCTGGCCGATAACTGATTAATCAACCTATAGTTTTTAAAATGGATACGGGATAAAAAAATGTAAAATAATACTGAACTTTATTAGAAAAACAAAAGTACTAAATGAAATAAGAATTAATATATTAATAAATGTTGAGGAAAATAAGAAATGCATTCCAACTAAAACAAAAAGTAACACTCCAAGTAAATAAAAACAGATCCAAAATTAATTAAATAAATAAAAAAAGACACGAAGAAAAAAAAGCACTTATTTTCAGTGATTCGCCTCTAGAGGCCGCTCTCGTACTGGTTAAGCAACCCGGAGAAACTATTATTGTGGATTTTTGCCAATTGACGATAGTTCCCGCAATCAACTATCGGTGCTGGTTAATCTGCAAAACTGATGCTTCGGTCGACCTGTACTGAATAGGTTTTTTTTTTTGTTACACAACGCGATATTAATGTTGATCAGATTTTCTAAGCTTACATGCTACAGCTAATATGCAAGACTACTGGCTCTTGGTAACGTTCAAAATAAAACGTGCCGCCCCCTGGTGATTTTTAGTCCGCATCACATATTTTTGCGTCTCTAAAGAAGAGAAGTGACATTTTTGAAACCTAGATCTCGTATCCATTCCGTTCTAAACTCTCTCGTCTTATTTCCCAGGTTATCTTGCCCCTGACAAAATCGACAACAAATTTTTTGACCCAAAGCACGCGTTCAAAGAGGTGGAGGTTCAAGTAAAGACGGTTAAAGAGCTGACCACGTCGAAGAGGCCTAAGGTAAGTGCTTAAACGTGGTCATGTTAAAAGTGTTGAATCTCACAGCATTTATTTATTTAACTATTTACTGTGCGTGTTTGTTTAAAGGCAGAAGGCTACGATGAAGGAGACCTCACCCAGTATCACACGTTCACAGCTACCGCATTTTTACGAGCTGAGAACCCTGTGGACTTCCTGAGCAAAGCCAATGAGGTAAGAACTTCTAATAATAATCATTCCTGCGTTTTCCAAAAGTCACACTAGATTGTGATAAGACGCACAGGGTTAATTATCTGACGCATAAATTCTATTTTTTTTTTTTAAATACACCAGACGTTTTATCCCTTGTGGTGTAGTCGGGTTTAGTGTTTGTCCAAAGTGTTTGTCTATCATTTGCAGACAAATGTTTAAGAAGATGAGAGAGACTTTGATTCGTTTGACGGTGGGGAAATTCCTATGTTACAGCAGCGAAGAAAAAGAAATGTTCAAATATAAAGTAGAGACATATACTGTATTTCCAAAAGTATTAGGTCACCTGGTCATAAGTTTGGCATGTGATTTTTGAGCATTGCATTCCACATTTATTCCCAATTCGCTCTTATAATTCCTTCTACTCTTCTGGCTGGTTCACTGGGAGCAAATGCCTCTATAATGCTCTATAAGAACAGTTCTAATCCCCTTTTTAATTCCTTTTGTCTCTAGATCACGTTTGATAACTCTGAGCTGGAGTTTCACACTGGCACATCTCCTGAAATTAAAGAATGCTGTAAAGATATCAAGGTTCTTGGAAGAAAAGAGCTGCGGTAGGTAGTCTGATATCGATTCATGCACTGATCCGATTATACGCTTTATGTGTTCATGACTGTCGCCTTTTGTTTCTCCGTTTCAGTCTCTTGCTGTCCTGGAGATCCAAGCTGAGGAAGTTTTTAGCCCGAAAGCTTAAAGAAGAAGCAAAGCACTTGGACCAGGAGATCAGGTGCAATATATCGCCATTGTGACACGAAAATGCTCTGTTTGTTGGTCATCCAGTCAATAATGTCTCTCCTCGGTACAGTCTGAGCTCCAGTGAGGATGAAAGCGATGTGGAGAAACCTAAGAAGAAGGAGGAAGAAGAGGAGGCTGAAGATGAGGAGGAGGAGCTGGAGAAGCAGCTGACTGAGCTGAAAGCTAAAGAGATTGCGGAGCTGAAACGGTACGTTTACAACACACCGAGTTTGTGTTGATATTCCGCTGTAGAGCCAAGTGCAAAAATGAACACCATCGCTGCATTTTTATGTATTTGGTTTTGAAATGTAAATGGGAGAAATTTTTGGGGAAACAAAATAAGTTGCAGTTGTAACGTTTTGTTTGAAGGTTGTTTATGTTAGGGTTTTTTTACAGCTAATACAATTTTTTTTTTTTTTATTAAAAACTAAAACTAGCCTGGTTCTACATCTGGCTAACCATCTTCCAAGAAAAGAAGGATCAAAGTTCTGAAGGGAGCAAAGTTTGAATTTTTTTCTCTTTTTTTTTTCTTCACAGAAAAAAGAAGAAGCTCCTGAAAGAGCGGCGGCGGCAAAGGGAGCGAGTAGAACTGAAGATGGACCTTCCCGGAGTTTCCATCGCCGATGCCGGAGACTCAAGCATGTTCTCCCTCAACACCATCAACAAAGCCAAGGTAGCACCAACCACACCATAGCGGAAAACATCATGAAAGTGCTTAGCGCAAATACATTTATTCTTCACGTTGTCACCCTTCACTCTGTCACCCAAATGAGGATGGGTTCCCCTTTTGAGTCTGGTTCCTCTCAAGGTTTCTTCCTCATAACATCTAAGGGAGTTTTTCCTTGCCACAGTCGCACCATTCACCTTAACTGTTAAAATTCTGTAAAGCTGCTTTGAGACAATGACTGTTGTGCAAAGCGCTATAGAAATAAACTTGACTTCACGCTAACGTTCTGAACAGAAAAGCTATTGAATGGTTTGGTTTAATGTCCACTAAATGGATTAAAGTTTGTAGACACCTGAAGGTTGTGTTGTGCTTTTTCAACATCCCATTCCACGTTTAGTCCCCATTTGCTTATATAATAACCTCCACACATCTGGGAAGATGTTCCACTAGATTTTGGAGAGTTCCTGTGGGGATTTGTGAACTTTCATTCACACACACAGGTGTTCGTTCTGTCAGGTAGTGATGGAGTTCAGTAGGGTTGAGGTCAGAGCTCTGTAGAAGGAGATCTTTCACTCCAACCTATTTAAAGGTAGTTTGCCAGATTGCTTATTTAAATGCATACTCCACAGTGAATTAAATGTTCTCTCTCTCTCTCTCTCTCTCTCTCTCTCTCTCTCTCTCTCTCTCT
>JAAIIK010000451.1:4252064-4289352 GCA_014706435.1 Silurus glanis | reverse complement strand
TCTCTCTCTCTCTCTCTCTCTCTCTCTCTCTCTCTCTCTCTCTCTCTCTCTCTTTTTCTCGCTCTCTCTTTTTCTCTTTTTCTCCAGGACTTATCTGAGCTCACGCTGGGTGATATGACAGGAGCGGACGCCTTAATGGACGAGGTTGGAGAGGAGGACGTGTACATTTCCGAAACGGAGAGCGATCTCGTCTCGCTGGCATCAGACCTGGATGAGGAAGACCTGGCTGAGATCGAGGAGAAGGAGAATCAGTTAAGGAAGAAGCTTCCCAAGAAAAAGTGTGTAGCACCATCTACTACTTTTCTACCAAATTTTTATTTATTTACTTTTTTGCTAGAAATGTTTTCTAATGCCAGATAACTAACTGATTTGTTTCCTTCAGGGTTTCCTTTACTGCTGTGAAGGAGGATGAGGATGAAGAGGAGCAGGGAAACGAACTGCTGGTGGATTTAGAGGGAAAGAATGAAAAGCAAGACCGACAGACCAGCATGTGGTTCAGCAAGGTGGGTGTCCAAAATCTTCTAGCACTGCTCGACTTGTTCCCACCTCTCTCAAGAACAGACAGACTCATTTCTGCTCTGGAACTGAGGTGATGGAGTGCTCTTTTCTTAGATGTCTGAACAGCTGATTCACTGCCTATCATTAAACGACAGGTGAAGACATATCTCTTCCTGAAACACATGAACTAGCCTTTATTTTCGCTTTGTTTTATGTCTTTAACACTCCATGTAAAATATTACTGAATTTTATATATTAAAGTTTTGAATCACGGAAACGTGCTATAGGAAATGAACATTAATGAATCAATTAATAAATAATAATAATAATATAGTGCTCTCCATGCAGCATGCAGTCTCGCTTGTAAAAAAACAAACAGCACCTGGTGTCAGTGATTATCCTCTAGAGGCCGCTCTTGTACAGGCAGCGGAACGGAAGCTGGAAAAACTATCTGTATGGAGTTTTGCGGATAGCCGATAGTTCCAAAAATCTACTACGCCCGTTTCACTCTTAGTGCTTTAGAAATCCCACTTCAAAATGGCAAAACAAAAAAAGTGCTTATGCCAAGAATGCTGTGCTGAGGGACCTAATGATAATTTTAAATGGTGATGGTGCCAATGACTAATGCTTGAGCATTTGTTCTCAGGACATCTTCTCAGAGCTGGACATCGAGGGAGAAGAAGACGCACTGAGGGAACTCAAACAGACCCAGTTCCTGCATAGTAAACAGGCTGCAGGTAACTGCTCCAGAATGATGTAACCCTTCAGAAGAAAAGATTGAGAAATTGATTAGTTATTTTGTTGGCTCATATTGATTGATAACATTTTTATTAAGATAGAAGTAAAAAAAAAAAAAATCATTGATCATTTATGGTTACTAAAATGGCCGTAATCCTAAACTGGCCTGATCTGAACTGGAAGAGTGCTGTTTATTTTTTTTTTCAGGAAAGGGCAAAAAGAGGAAGGCTGAAGAGGAGGCAGATTCCACTCAGAAAGAGGAGGATGAAGAGGAGGAGAAGGACGGGGCAGCCACATCTTCTCAGGAATCTAAAGAGGCAGCAGGTGATGAGGAGGACAGCGATGATGACTCGGACGGAGACAGCAGCGATGATGAAGAGTAATGACTTCTTCCTACTGGTTCACTGTACACTGACCTCATAATAATAATTATTTCAAAATCTGTTTGATTTTTGTTTGAACGCAGAGAAATTGCGAGGATGAAGAGCACACCGGGATCTGGGGAAATGCACGGAGAAGACGATGATGATTTCCAAGTAGTTCCTGTAGAGAGCACAAGTATGTATGGGGCATCTGGTGGAGCAATGATCCTGTGCAAGATGTGTGTTGTCTGAAATATTCTTTTGTTTTGTATTGGAGACTGATTTAGAATCAGAGCACCCAGAGGTGCCATGAAACAAGGATCGTGCCATTTTGGTTATACGGGGGTCCCCAATGTCTGATTTTCCCTAGAACTACCAGATCTCACAATAAGCTAATAAAAAGCCCATTATGATGTTAATAACAATGTAAAAAGAAAAGCTTTTAATAAACATTTTTAACGTGTGAAATAACCTGTTTTGGTTCAGGTAAGCGTGCTCGCATCCTAGATGCTGAAGGTCTCGCTCTCGGTGCTCATATCGCCACGTCCAAGAAGAGACGCAGGGACGTGATAGACGAATCCTTCCACAGGTCAGTTGCTCTGCTGCCGTTACCCACCATTAGCTTTGTTCTGTTTGATAAAACGTGTCTGAGTGCAGACGATTTACAACATTGTTTGGTTCTTCCTTCAGGTTCTCCAGTTCGCAGGACGGTAGCGAGATTCCCGTGTGGTTCTTGAACGAGGAGAGGAAGCACAGGAAGAAACCCCTCCCCGTGACACGTGAGATGGTGGAGGAGTACAAGCAGAAGTGGAAAGAGATCAACGCACGTCCAATTAAGAGACTGGCAGAAGCCAAAGCTCGCAAGAAGAGAAGGGTGAGAGATAGAGAGAATTAGAAGGGGATGGTGGAAGGAAGGGGAATCTGGTGACATGTGTAAATGTGAGGTGACTATTTTTGTGTAGACGCTGAAGAAGATGGAACAGGCCAAGAAGAAGGCTGAAGCGGTGGTCAATACGGTGGACATCTCTGAGAGGGAGAAGATGGCACAACTTAGAAGGTTCTCTCACTCTCACTCTCTCTCTCACACACACACACACACACACACACACACACACACACACACACACACTGTTGGTTTAGTTTTCCCTCTGCCACAGTGCATAAGCATATTTTGTATCATGACTTCATATTAAAGCGTTTATTTCTTCTCCAGCATCTACAAGAAGGCCGGCGTGGGTAAGGAGAAGAGAGAAGTGACGTACGTCGTGGCCAAAAAGGGCGCCGGGCGTAAAATCCGCCGTCCCCCTGGTGTGAAGGGCGTCTTCCGCGTTGTGGACGGACGAATGAAGAAGGACATCCGGGGCAAGCAGAAAAAAGATCAGCGGGACACGGGGAAAGGGGGCAGGAAAACAGGGAAGGGTGGAAGAGGGGCAGGGAATGGTGGAAGAGGGGCAGGGAATGGTGGAAGAGGGGCAGGGAAGGGTGGAAGAGGGGCAAAGGCGGGTAAGGGGCGTCCAAACAGGAAGGGAGGGAATGAAAGACGTGCCTGAACTTCACATCATACTCAGCTGGGACTGCTGTTTAACAGCTGAACTGGGCTAAAACCAGGCTACTTGGACCCTGTGGTACAGGTTGATGCCACACAGGCCTGGAATTATGAGATATGTGGTGGTCATCACGAAAGATGATCTCGTGTGGCACTGTGGTCAGTTTTGTTTTTTTTGTTTCCTGCTATACTGTTCGTCTTTAATCTTGCTGAATTATGCATTTTAGTGCATTTCAGCTTGAACACACCTGATGATTTTGTTCATTTTAAAATAATCTGTAACAAGAACAGGGCTGTTTAGGTTTTATTTTTTAAATCTTAATAGATTGATTGTTATATTCAAACTCCAGAATGCATAATATTTGCAGAGGTGCCAATATTTACGGTATATATCGTAGCATTGATTTCTTTTTTTTTTTTTGTCAGGTAAAACACAATCATGGCAGGAAACCCTAAAACTGATTCATTTGACTTAAAAATCCAGTCACATTGGTCATAATTACTAGTTTGTTTCTATCACCTGATGCCTCGAGGCCTCCTGATTGGAGGAATTTTGACTGTTGTATGATATTTTGTCATTTGAACTGTATATTCACAGTTTCATTGTGATATTTTCATTGAAATAAAAACTATAGTATTGTCATTTTTATACCAGAGTGCTATTAAATTCTCAAATCTGGTTGAAAGATGATTGCTGAATTCCCTTCTTGTACATCTACAGTAGGTTTTCCACCACAAGAAAATCTTTGTGGCTGCTGAATTTTTTTTTTTTACATCTACATTATATTTTCTAACATGGAAAAATGACCAGGACTGCTGAATTTCCCTTTTTTATTTTTATATTTACAGTAGATTTTTTTTTTTACCACTATCAAGTCTTCAGGACTGCTGAATTTCTTTTTTGTACATCTACAGCAAGTTTTCCACCACAAGAAAGTCTTCAGGACTGCTGAATTTCCTTTTTTGTACATCCTACAGTAGACTTTTTACCACAAGAAACTATTCAGCACTGTTCAATTTACTTTTTGTAGGTTTACAGTAGATGTTCCACCACAAGAAAGTTTTCAGGACTGCTGAATTTCCTTTTTGTAGGTTTACAGTAGATATTTTACCACTATAAAGTCTTCAGGACCACTGAATTTCCTTTTTTGTACTTTTACAGTAGGTTTTCCACCACATGAAAACTTTTGGAGCTGCTGAATTTACCTTTTTATTTTTTATTTTTTTTAACATCTACAGTAGATTTTTCACCACAAGAAAGTTTTCAGGACTGCTGAATTTCCTTTTTGTACATTTGTGGCTTTCCCACCACAAGAAAGTCTAACATTTTTTTTTTTATTAATCTTTGAGATTTTGAGAAAAAAGTTTTCTCGATTATTGCAAATCTTTCTCATGTCAAAATGCATTACAGGTCATACTACAGTTTAGAGAGCACTGAACTGAAATTAACTGAAATTAACTGGATTAGTGGTTGAATTACAGTCTCTCAGCCCCAAAGTAGTAGTGGTTTAATTGTTAGCCTGAATGGCATTCAACTATTTTTTTTTCTCACTTCGGGATCAATAACAGGAAATGCCACCTGTCCATCTGTCTGTCCTCCCCTTGTCCTAACGTTCATCCATCCTGTCTTCCGTCTCAGTCACTTGAGAAGACAATTTAGAAGCCTTTAACTCTACCCTAGGGAACTTTATTGATCCTGAACAGGTGATCAGTTTCCTTGCCAATCATTCAGAGGTACCAGGGATGTCTTTCTGGCTAGTCAGAACTACATTATTGATCCTAAATAGGGAAATCAGATCGGAGAACTATAGGCCAAACAGCACAAGGTCATCCAAGCTCTGTATAAATATTCGTCTTTTTCGTAGCTCTGATCAATATTGCATCATGAGATACAGTAGGAGGTGAAAAAAGAAACAAAAATCAATAATGCATAGTTCTTCTGTAAATATTACATTATAACATTGTTATAATGTAAGTATGAACAGGCACTAAGTTCTATTGGACGTTCCAGAATAGGTAACATATAAATATTTATACGATAAATGGCTAACACCCATGTCTTTTATTACTAAATTGTTCTTACAGACAAGGAATACAGTATACACACGAGTGCTTGCGGCTGGTTTTTCCCCCTCGTTCAACCTTTATTTGAAGGCGTGTCTGAGAAAAAAGTTGTTCAGACAAAAGACATGGCACGTCGGTAGAGCAGAGGCAGAAGACTGGCGTGATTGTACACGAGCTGCCGAATGACAGCGAGAGAGGGGGGATTATCTCACATCTCACATGTTGCTCTGGATCATTCCCTCCTTTGTGGCTGAAACAATGACGGCTGAGAGTAGAAGGCTTAAAACTGTGAGGACGGGACACGAGCACAAATACGCAAGCCCTGGGACGCACAGGACACTTTCAAAAAAGTGGCAGATGTCAATACAGAAAGGAGGTGGACACCAAGGATCCTGTGAGTACTGACTTCGGTGCTGGTGCTGGATGGGGAAGAAAACATGAGGGAATGTGGGTGTAGGAAAATAAGAAATAACCAGGTCATGCAGTGGATGTAGTGTTAGTACCCTGAAGTGATTTTGTATCAGCAGGTCCTGAAGTGCTCATCATCCTTCACAGCAATATACCGACATGTATGATTTCTAATGTATTGATGTAGCATAATTTTTGTCCATTTAGAGTTACATTTAATGATATGGAACGGCCATAAACCAAGTTATCACTTACATTATAGCAGCGAAAGGGTTGTTTATTCATAGTTGTTTTCTCTCTCTTGAAGTTCATATGACCAACCAAAAAAAAAAAAAGAAAAACATAAAACCAAACACCAGAAGACCAATCAGGACTGAATTCAATGGTGCTGTGGTAAAATGTGCATAAAGTTTGCTTCTTCAGCTTTACACCTCAATTCCTCTGCTTTTGGAGCAAAAGACTGAGTAAAGCTCATGTTATCAGTTGACAATTTTCATATCTAAATCATCAGAAAAACACGCAGGGCCTCAAACCCACCTTTTGTAGCAATGTTGTTACTGGGCAAGACAGACAGTGTGTCATGAAGATGGTCTGAGATGATAAATTGGTAGAAAGTAGTCTAAGCTTCCCCTATTTGTTAGCTTCGTAGTTTATGTAAAACTGAAAAAACACATTTTAGACGCCGAGCACTGATTTCGGCCGATAATCATTTCTTGCCGAACTACTCCTTTTGCTAATTAAGGTTCGAGAATCGTTTGAAAAACGATGGAGTTTATAGAGAAGTTGTTTATTAGGTATGAGAAGGAAAAAAAAATGTCAGGTTTTGCTTGATATTTATATTGATATTCTTTTGTAAGAATGATGAATGCCATGGTTATAAATCTTATATCATATAATTATGTTACATGCTTTCTATAATGACTTTCAAAATTGATCATTGTGAGGTTGGGGTTAGAGGGCGTTATGTGGGTAAAAGGTGTCTGACTTTCTTTTAGAAGATAAAGGTGTGAATCTTGCCACACATCTGTTTGGGCTCTGTACAGATGCCTGAGACACTAAACACCCCGAGGTTGCAGTGTGTGACTAAAAATTAAGATCAGATTCGCATCAGCGTTCAGTGTTCTGTCGTAAAAGTGTGTGTCATTCAAACACAAAGGCCTGATTTATCCCCTTTGCTCTTGCATCCATTTGTGACGACTTTACATGAATAGTCCTGTTCTTTGACAAAAGAATGTTGAATTGTAATATTCGGTGGAGTGTTGTGTGTGTGTGTGTGTGTGTGTGTGTGTGTGTGTGTGTGTGTCACAGCCATTATTTATATGGTGGGTGTGTTTGTGAGTGAGAAAGTCCAGTATTTAGGTATTAAAATGTGCTGAGTGAGAGAGATAGAGGGCTGTTTGGGCAGCTCACATTCACTGGCATGTTCTGTATAAAAAAAGATTGAATGCAGCAGCTGATCGGATTAAACGCTGACTGAACAGCTCGGCTTGGCTCGATGGCTCGGTCGATACCAGAGCTCTGTTGAATTCTCAAATCTGATTGGTCAGAAAGACGCTGGCTTGTCTTCTTTGACAGCTGCTCTGTCAATAGTCTATCTGCAGGTCACAGGTTTATATTCCTGCCATTGTTTTAATGTGTCATTGTTTCTATAGCAGAACCTCATTCACAGGGACCTGTATAGTGGACAGTTCACAATTTAAAATACATTATCTGAACAAACGTTTGTGGACATCTGACCATAAGATTAGTATATGCTTTTTAACGTCCAATTCCACATTTAGTCCTCATTTACTGTTATAATAACCTCCACTCTTCTGGGAAGATTTTCCACTAGATTTTAAAGTGTGCTTGTGGAGATTTGTGCTCATTCGGACTTTCGGGCATTAAGGAAAACCACAGGAGGAAAAATGCAGTTCTACAAGTGAACAACTCTGTTTTGTAATTTGCAGCTAGATAAAGTGTGTTAATGATAAGTGCTCTACTCTGTCAAAACATATCTTTAGTAAAGCTTTTATATCGACTTGCTTTATTTTTTGTAGTTGTCACTATTTACCATTGCGATCATTTGAACATTCCATTCCACATTTAGTCCCATTTGCTGTTAATAACCTCCGCTGTTCTGGGAAGATGATTCGCTAGATTTTGGACTGTGCTTGTGGATATTTGTGGTCATTCCGATGTGTGACGTTCCAATTAATCCCAAACGTGTTCAAAAGGGTTCAGGGTCGGAGCTCTACAGCAGGAAATCTTCCACTCCAACTCGTGTCAACGAATTACGATTGAAACCAGTTGCACCGGATCAAAGAAATTATTTCGAAGAAACAAGTGTGAATCGTTTTGCGATCATAACCCTTTTACATTACAGTGAACCCCCAAAACTCGCGAGGGGGGTTACGTTCTAAGACCCCGCGACTTTCAAAAATCCGCAAATTTTGGACGCACCCCCGCAGCCCCTATGGTACCTTAGTGAATTCATCTAGAGATTACGCCAGTAAGTTGGTTGCTTTTTGATGCAGACTCAACAGAAAATGTGAAGTAATGGACATAAATGCTTTATAATACAATAATGTGGTTTAAAAGGTTTTATGAAATTTGTTAGTGAAAACATAGTTTAAATTGTTATTCCTAACGTTCCTGAACATTCGGTCCCGCTGCGGATTCCCGCAGATTTTAAGATAATCCGCAACTTGCTGTTAGCTAGGTTCCAAATAAGAACCTGGGAATTTTCCGAACTAAATGCCTTTTCTGTTTTTTTTTACTGCACATTTGGACAAAAGTTTGTGGACACCTGACATCTGCATTTCGAACGTCTCATTCCGCGTTTAGTCTCGATTTGCTATTATAATAACCTCTACTCTTTTAGGAAGAGATGTTCCACTAAATTTTTTTGGAGTGTGTTTCTGGAGATTTGTGTAAGATTAAGTCACAAGGGTGTTTAGTAAAATCAGGTACTAATGTAGGTGAGGTGAGGAGGCCTGGGGTGCAGTCAGTGTTTCAGATCATTCCAACGGTGTTCAATAGGTTCAACAGTCAAGATCTTGCACTCCAAACTGTATTTTCATAGAGCCCACTTTGTGCACAGCGGCATTGTCATGCTGGAACAGGTTTTGGGCTGCTAGTTTAAGTGATTCTTAACGTTACATTTGCGGCATTTAGCAGCTCTTATCCAGAGCGAGATACTTAATGGAAACTTATGACAATGGAAAAAAAAGAGGCTGGTGAGAGAACTTTTGTTCATATCTACTATCTCGGTTTGCAGGAGGATTGTGTGTGTGTGTTCCCAGCGTGTGTTAGGACACTTTCCTGAACCCATCCTCCATGCTCTATACACTGGCAGGAGGAGGCACGCTAGGCGGCATCGCTGCTTTCGTGCTCCTCATTGTTTCCACAGCCACTGATTACTGGATGCAGTATCGCTACTCTGGAAACTTTGCCAATCAGGGCCTGTGGAGGTTCTGCATCAACAACAAGTGCCATGTGCATACACTCAGTGTGGGTAAGTAACATGTTCTGTTCAAGAACTCTTCTTTGTTTGTTTTTTTAACAAAATTTCAGTTTTTAGATGAATTTGCAGATTTTAGATAAGTTCAGATAAATATGCAAATATATGTACAGCATATAAAATAAAGGCAGTGAAAATGTGCATGAGCTGTTGAGTAAGTACAATTCTAAGTACAAATGATAAGGGCTTGGTTTTGCATTGGATGTTAAGCGATTTATTGTTCTAGATATGAACAATTTTTTTTCCCTCGATCCAAATGGGGGATGGTTCCCCATGAACAGCCTAAAGATCAATAAAAGTACTGAGCAACTCACAAAGTTTAAGGATGATTGGACTGTCATTAATATTACAGTAACTGAGGACCACGGCTTACATGAACAGTTCCGATTTTTAACAGTTCTAAACGCCCATCTCTGAGCAGTTCACCTCAACAATGATGAAACTAATAATAAATGGATATTTGTTGATGAGGATGAGGTTTCCTTTTGAGTCTGGTTCCTCTGAAGGTTTCTTCCTAATGCCATCTCAGGGAGTGTTTTTCCTTTCCAAAGTCACCACTGGTTCATTAATTAGGGACAAACATACTGGCAATAAACTTATACATTCTGATGTTATAACCTCTTTCTTTCTGTAAAGCTGCTTTGAGACAATGTCCATTGTGAAACGTGCTCTAGAAATAAAAAATGAATTGAACTTCATGGTAACTAAAGTATCCCTGATTATATTGTTCGCTCGTATTGCTCAAAATGAGGATTAGATCAAAATCAATTACAGTTGTTTGAGTCACTTGGTGTTACTTTACATACTGTTTTACTGAAGGTACTACTACTGAAGGTACTTCATTTCTAATCCTGTCCATCCTCTTCACTCCCGATGCAGCATCTTCAACTCATCCACCTCCAGCTCCGCCTCCTGTCTTCTTGTCAAACTACTAAGCGATGATTACTGAATGCTAATCTGTCTGTGTAGCAGTGTAACAGATGAGATGTTGCTGTGTGTAATGTGTTTCTTGTAGCCTTCTGGGATGCCACACGGGCCTTTATACTGCTGTCAGTGCTGAGCTGCTTCGCTGGCGTGGTGCTGGGCCTCAGTGCCTTCTCCAACAGAACCAAAAACACGAGGGTGAGGAGTGCAGGAATCGCTCTGCTGCTGTCCGGTGGGATATTTCTCTTTCTCTCTCTCTATCTCTCTTTCGCACACGTAACTGGTCTCTTGTTCTTTTCCTGCGTTGTGTTAATAAAACTCACATTTCAAGTAGTTTCCCTTCGATTTATTCACCGAGAAAACGTGAGGCGTAACATAGAGTGAGCTGAGTGACCGTCCAGCATATTCGACAGTCCTCGTGCTGGAACTAAAACAAATACACACGTTTTCACACTCTTTACCAACACCTAGCACTTTTTATTGATACTGAATATATGCTGTTGACTGAGAATTATTGTAGAATTAGAACCCAATCATCTTTCAGTGCGATTATTTAACTCGTTCATTATAATCAAGTAGAGACAATATAAAACCAGTTCTCCAATTGAGGGGGGGGCTGTGGGGATCCGCAAAAAAAAAAAATTTTGGAGCTAACCCTGGGGCGTCGGCGATTGTTTGGAAGCCATTAGTTATAATGGTGCAGTGGAGTGGTGCGAAACGAGCGCTCGCTGTAAACCCTTTTGTAAGAATGGTGATAGTGTGAGGGCTGAAAGGGAATTTTGGCATCGTCGCCAGTTAGAACGTCACGATCGTGTCCCGTCTGCTTATTTCGGAGAAATGGGTTTAGGATTTCCACTTCCCCTGCGCCACTCTGTATGTAGCTCCATGGTTAAGGCTCTGGGTTACTGATTGGAAGGTTGGAGGTTCAAGTCCAAGTATCACCAAGCTGCCACTCTCGGGCCCCTGAGCAAGATCCTCTGTGCTCCAGGGGACTGTATCATGGTTGACCCTGCGCGCTGACCCCAGCTTCCTAACATTGCTGGGATAGCTGAAGAAAGAATTTCACTATTCTGAAAAAGCTCTTTTACCCCAACCTATTGCAGAGCTACTCTTAGAGACCACCTTTTAACCAATCAGAAACCGAAATTCAATGCAGTTATGGTATTAAACCTATAACCCATTGTTCTTACTGTCTTCCCTGGTTTTAATCCCAGTTTTATGTTGTAGGTTTCTTTGCCCTGTTAGCTCTGTCAATCTACACCAGCATGACTGTGAACTACTTTGGCAAGCGCTACATCGATTGGAGGTTCTCCTGGTCCTACATCCTTGGCTGGCTCGGCACTATTCTGACTATAACAGCTGGTAAATATCTCTCTCTCTCTCTCTCTCTCTCTCTCTCTCTCTCTCTCTCTGTGATGGGCTTCAGGTGCTGTAGGATTCTTCTCAGACCCATGACTCTGTATAAAGTGTTTTTATTGATTGCTAGCTATGAAAACATTGAGGACCTCGCTAGTTTCCGAAGGTTTTGCGTGCGTGCTCGTGTAGAAGACATTATTCCATTAGTAAATTCAAAACCCGAGTCGGAGACGTACGTTTTATCCTGTTGAACATACTCATCTTATTCCAGGCATTCTCCAAATTTGTGTCTACCAGAGAAGCACTGCTGAACCTCCACCTCAGATTTCTACCAGCAGCTGAATTTTTCTTGAGCTGGAACCTTCAGGCTGAGTTTCAACTAATGCAAGAGGACTTCAGTATCTAGACTCTGTAGAACATTCATATTCTTGCAATAGAAACATATGATTTGGTTGCAATAAAGTATTTTTTTGCACTATGTGGAAGATAAGTGTGTATCAGTGACGGGTTGCTCACGAACGATTCGTTTGTTTTGAACGAGTCTTTAATGTGACTCAATATAACGAGTGGTCTCAAAAAGTGATTTGTTCATTTTGTACTGGACGTGAATGAGCAAAGCATCTCAAAATCTACAGGAAACAGAATCGAGTAGTTTAACTCTCGTAGTCCGAGTCGTTCGTACTTCTGTCACGTGACTCCTGTTACAATAATTATGGGAGTAACGACAAAATAACTAACGGTATGGACCAGAGGATATGAGAGGTGTGCTACTCGTCTTGTTTTTTTTTTTATAATTTGTCCTTAGCTGTATTGTAATTTTCATTTCAGTTCATGTATATATGTATGACGTGTTGATCCGCTTATTGAAAAGATAACATTTTATTTCTGATCAAAGGAACGAAATGAACTAAATGACTCAAAAAAAGTTTTGTTCAGTTTGAACTTGAACGAAATTCAAAGAACAAAGTCTCTAAGATGACTACTGGGTGTGTGAGGTATTTTGTTGGCACAATATTGGTGTGCGTGTGCGTGTGTATTCCAGCAGAGGGCAGCAGTGAGATTCCCCTCACCACTGTTGAGTTTCTATCACACAATTTTCCTCAACAATGATAAAAACAGTAATGAATAATTGAATATGACCCAGATGAGGATGGATTCTCTATTGAGTCAGGTTCTTCTCAAGGTTTCTTCCTCATATTATCTCAAGGAGTTTTTCCCTCACCACCATAACCACTGGCTCACTCATTAGGGTTAAACTTATTAGTATGGACAAATTAATGGTGTTAAAATTTATGTTCACTACCATTTTTTCCTGCTGAAGTACTTTGGGACAGTGTTCAATACGCTATACAATTAAAACTGAATTAAAAATTGACAGAAGAAGAATTGGATCTAATAACCCAAGTTGCATTGAATCGACTATCATATGACTGTAAACATGGAGGCCACAGTCTGTCTGGTTTGCACATATTTATTGTTCTAATGCGATATAGTTTGCAGTAATATATTGAAAGTAAAATCATTAGATAAAAGCCGGCAGTTAAATATTTGTGTATGGATGATTGACAGCTCAGTTTGTATAATGTGCTAATAACCTCTGTTAGCCATAGGCGTTCTGTTAATAAGTGCTGTAAGTCAAAATGACACTTGGGTGACACAAAATGGATTACTAAGAGTGACTCAAAGAGATGAAGTCTGTATATAAACACTGAAGTGTGACAGTTTAGTCCTGTGTTTCTCAGTCCTGGTTCTGGAGTGCTCTCATTCTATACTGTATACTGTGTATATATATATATATATATATATATATATATATATATATATATATATATATATATATATTTCACCACTTATAACTACTATCACAACAATTTCCAACACTGCAGTAATTTCCTTCAGTAAATGACACGCTATAGTCTTTACCTGCTTATAAATACATGCAATGTTGTGAAACAGATGCCCAAAGTCCAACCCCGAGGGCCAAGTGCATGATATTGACTCGCTTTTTTACTTAGAATTTATGATGTTGTAATAAATGTTGTTATAAATCAATAATAGACATTGTCCCAATGCAGCTTTACAGAAATCAGTAGAAAAAGGCTTGAAAGCTTCAATGTTTCCACACCCGTGGCCCCCTGAGCAAAGGCTTTAATCCCCCGCTATTCAGCTTGATAAATGAGATTAATCTGGATATGGGTGTGCCATAAATGTAAATAATATATAGAGATTCGTGAATTTGTCCACAAAAGTCCATCCCTAATGAATTTTAATGATTTCGATAAGGGGAAACACTCCCTCAGACAAAATGAGGACAAACCTTCAGAGGAACCGAGGGATCTCCTCATCTGATTGACACTGGATACTCCATTAGAAGTTCATCATTTGTTGAAGTTGGAACATATTAGTTTAGTGTCCTATAAATTTGGTCGTTTGAAGTTTATCCCTAATAAGTGATGATTCTGGCGAAGAAAAACACCATAACATGGAATGAAAGAGAAACATTGAGAGCAACCAGACTTAAAAGGGAACCCATAATAAATAAATAATAAATAATCTGGGTGGCACCGATGATGTTAAAGCTTCACGGCTCCTGAAATTAATTACTCACAGTAAAACTCCTTTATCAATAGGCTGTCAACGTCGTGCCAAGACGTTGCAATTCTTCCTTTCACCTGAAGGTGGCAGAAAATTGTGGTAACGCTGTAAGCTAAAATGCAAGAGCCCTTTTCCACTCTGACTACACCAGCAAATTACTTCAATGAATTATAAAGTGGAAATGAACAGTAGTAGGTAGTTAGATCTATCTATCTATCTATCTATCTATCTATGGCATAGAACATTACAAGAGCTGTTCAGTGAGTTAGCGGTCACTCTTGAAAAAGAAAAATCTTTCAGAAAAAAAAAAATAAAAAATTATAAATCAATTATAAATATTTTTTATTATTAATTATTAGCCTTTGTCCATTGTACTCCGGTCTATTGCAAATAGTTGAAACTGTTTGAAAGACTATAGACTCGGTAGTATATTAGAACATGCGCATTACATATTAAATACATGAATTACAGCAAGAAATATTTTCAGAGCTGTTATTAAAAAATAAGAAATTCAACAATCAGATTTGAGAGTTACAGTACTATGCTACTAGCGAAACACACTCGATAAAACCAGTTGTAATGAACCGTACTCGTTTGACACAAACACAAAAGGACCCCACAAAGTGGGCACTCTTCCCCAATCATGTTTTATTAAAACGTCAAAGCCGGTCTCACAGAGATCGCTTTTTCCTTACAGAGAACACAATAAATAGATCAGCGGGGACTCGTTAAGAGAGAAAAAAAAAAGATACAAAATATTATTTACATACCCTTCAATAGTGCAAACAGAAATAATACACATTGAATTCCTGCATTGTTATTGAAAGGGAATTACAACAGCTCGGAGTGAGTCAAACACATTTCGTCTCATAATTAGTCTCTGTGCAACACTTCGTTCCTCTTCAGTAAAGGAAACAAAAACAAAAATATATGAAATCAAACTCAAACTCAAAATCAGAGACTGAAATACCCCAGAGGGATGATCAACATGCACCGTTATTGGGGTATACAGATCTTATATATATATATTTTTTTTTTTAAAAAAAAAAAAAAAAAAAAGACAAGACTCTCCTGGTGGTGTGCAGACACTGTATTTAGTAATGAATGAACACAAGTGGAGTTAGCGTTGTGCTAATCAGAGATCAAGGAGCAGCAGAGAAGTTGAGGGAAGAAATCCCAGAGCTGACTTCAACATGTGCTTTCCCCTGCTGTAAGACATCGTACTTTGATTATTCGATATTTGCTGTATGAGCTGAGTAAGCATAGATTGAGGGAACTGAATGGGGCTCTGAGTGCGAGAAGCCCTGAGTAATAGACTCTATAGCACCATCGGAAGCTGGCGTTGTACTACATGCGCCACATATTATATATATGTGTGTGTGTGTGTGTGTGAGAAGGAAGGCTGTCCTGTGCTTGTGCACTTCCACAGAGCTACTGTAGCGAGATGTTTCAGGAGATCAGGAGCGGGATCGACAAAAGAGACTAAAACTAAAACCAGATGTGTGAAATGTATACAAGTTATTCTGGTTTGTAAGACAAAAGCTCAACTGTATGATAAATTAATGTAAGTGTTTGGGCTTAGATCTGCCTCCCTCTGTGTTTTGAAGGCTTCATGCTCATTGGGTTAAAGATGTGGGGTAATGAAATCTTTTCATTCTCGCCTTATACAACGTCAGAGTTTAGAAAACAAGTTACAGCATAATCGATCTTTAACCGCGAGATTTTGGTGGACGTCCTGGTACACTGAAAAGCACAAGCGTGGGCAGGGTGATGCCGCTACAATACTCCGGATCCGGATGGTGATAACAAGTCGCCCTTATTGTACAGTCTGATGCCTTTTGTATAATTAACATTAAAGTGCTCAGATTCACTTCAAGTCTCCCAGTTTACGACTCGTACAGCGTTCACTCGCATCCACTCGAAATTAACCATGCATATATTGTTTTTGAAAAGCGACTCAAGTATGTTTTTTTTTTTTTTTCTCCCTCAGGCCGAGTCTCTCTGTAACTGAAAAAACATCCAGTCCGGGCTGCACAGTGGCACACGATCTTTTGAAATAGTCCGTCAGATTAGAAACGGGCGTCGACTGTTTTAGTCGACCGAAAGTACCAAAGGAGGAAAGAAAAGAGTGTGGGGTTCAAATACCTGATCAAGAGAGTATTTTGTGCATAGAAGATCCATACATCCATAAATGACAAGAAACAAAAAGGGGGGAAAAAAAGGGGAAAAGGTTGGCCACCGAGAAAAGATCGTTTTGCGAATCATGCCAAAGCACTGTGTAATACTGCCACCTGGTGATTAAAAAAAAAAAAGAGAAACATCATCTTCACGAGAGGAGCTTGATCAGAAAAGGACGACAGATTGAAATCATTTGAGATTGAAACGTTGGAAAGGAGCAAAGCCTTTTTGTTTTTTTTTATGCAAAGTGTATCCGGGTTACACTAACAGACAGCCTGTCGTTCGAACTCCGCCCACCTCCGGCTCCGAGTCTTTGGTTCGTTTTGGGAGGAGAAGCATCGCGAGACTCCTGGTTTGATGCAGAGTCAGAGAGCGCTTTGGTTTTCTTCTTGCTGAGAGTGAATAATGCACTTATTGCAGCGCTTTGGCTCTAATGGGGTGTGAGAATTGATGAAATATGGACTGACATCATCAGAAGCTGTCATTCCTCCTCAGGGTCATTAGATTAAAATAAATAATAAAACATCATCTTTCTCTGTCATGTTCAAGTGTCCTTGTACCTGGAGGCAAGAGTGAGAGAAGAATTTGGTTAGAAAAATATCAAAAGTTGTTTTCTTGTTATCCATGATGCTGCTTTTCAAACATTCGACGCGATTACGAGAGAGAAATGTCGAGATCACAAAAAAAAATATATATATATATAAAATGCATGGCCTCGTAGGACTCCCGTAATATGACTTCTTAAAGGCTGCAATTATTATTATTTTTTTTTATGAAAATGATTCAATTTTTCATTATAAAAACTTCAGCAACCGTGTTTCATAAAATTGCATTAGTTTACTTCCTGAGGATTTACCAGAAATCGTTGTGATGTGTCCATATAAAAAGCTTATATAAGAGATCGGGGTTGGATTGTCAAAAATAGAAAGGCTTGCGAATGTTCTTTGCTTGCAAGGAAGACTTTGAGACGAGACCCCGAGTGTGTTTTATACTCCAGAGAGTCGATATAATGCATCGTACCCGCTGTGCAGAGTGAATTCAGGCATGGCTCCCAGGGTGCTCAGCTGCTCCTCCAGTGCCACGATGCGCAGGCCGATATACCCAGAGGACAACACGAGCAGCACCACCCTGAACACAAACACGCGAGTGTGTTATTAGCATTGCATCATATACACAGAGCTGCAAACGATCCAAAGTAAACCAAAAAGTTATTTGCCAACATGCAATATATAATTTCAGCTTAAAAATAAAAAGTTTCATAGAAATGATTAACATCCTGAAAAACAGCATACCAGCGGAACGCCACTTTGAGGAATCTTAATTGGCGTGCATGAACAATTTGATATCTGGCCCTTGGCACAAGCTACTCCAAGATGATAACACTGGGCATCGCTTATCTGCCAATTAGTTAAGTTGGAATGGCCAAATCTTTGGCGTGCCGGCTTGATTTTCACATTTGTGTGCGAGTGAGATGACAAATGCCGGTGGCAATCATAAATTATTGAGAGCGTTCAACCAACCGCGACTCACGCAGAATTCCACAAAACGGCAGGAAAGACAATATACTGTATAATGCATATAGAGCACCTCCTTAATGCTGCATGTGTGGAACAATCCAATTTTGCAGCAGACACTCCAGAAACATCCCGTCTTTTTTCTCTTTAGCCCCTATCATTGCTTCTATCCGTACGTATTTAGATTTTTGTTTATTAACTTACAGGATTAAATAAATGAGCAGCAAAGTGTTCAGGCTGGCGGCTTCTCTCTGGATAAGCAACGATCTGGCACCGTCGGTCACACTCCACATCCACGAACCTCCTACACACACACACATACATAAATTTCCAGGCTAATATCCTATAATATGATGTGTACGTGTGTAAACGTGTATGCGCTTTACCTGTGTACTCCTCTGTTGAACTCTGATCTTGTACTCTGTGAGGATTTCTCAACATTGGAGGACTTCCATTCGAGGTAGAAGCTAAAAAACACACAAATGGTTCAAATACTACTACACACACACAAACACACAGCACATTTTCTTTTGCTTTGCATTCTGTTCAGAGGATTTCTTCACACATATTTATAAAGTAAATTTACGGGTGGGAAAAAAAAAAAAAACGACAAAAATCTCTCATCCTGATTCACATAGGAACATACAACGATTACATAATGTGAAATATGTGCATGCATCTTGTGTCTCACCTCTGCGGAGTTTAGTAGGAGGCGGTTGGAGTAAAAGTCCTGAGTCTGTTCCATCAACCTCCTCGTAGGCGTCAGTAAGGCTTGATTGGCTTGAGTTCTGCAAACACGGACACGCGTATACAATCAGCCACCGCTACACACGGATGAAGTAAAAGAGAGAAAGCGAACGTGAAGGCCGATCTACTCACCATCGGTTTGCCCTGATCGAAGCTGTTCTCGGTGGACGAGAAAAGCGGGCTGCTGTTGGCGCTGCCGTCCTCCAGGTGGGTGCAAACGGCACGCAGCAACCTGTAGCAGCCTTCGCGGTTCCGCAGGGACACGAACAAATACTGCAAAATAAAACAAAAAGCTCAACAACCGAAACCATACCAAAATAAATGAATTGACTTTTGCATCATTAAAAAAAGATTATCCAAATTTGATGAAAATGCAAAAATTCATCTAAAAAAAACAAAAACAAATCCTGTCGTATATAAACACACAAGTTTGAAGCTGACCTTCTCTCCCAGGTTGCTGCGGATGGAAAGCGCATTTGGCACCAGCAGTGCTGTGTTCTGCTTCTTCAACACAGTGATATTAATCACCGGTATCACCACCTATTACACACACACACACACACACACACACGTATGCTTAAAATATATAGAACACACCCTACAGCTTATCCCTTCACCTTTAGAAACAATACAGAAACAATACACATTAATGCTTTTATTACTTATATACGTTTTGAAAGACGCCTCAGGCCAAATTTTAATGAATTTTTTTAATTTTTTTTTAATTTTAGTTCCTGCTTGTGCAACATAATGCGTTTGATTGTCACGGCCTGGGTTATTGTGAAATGAAAGAGAAAGTTATAGACTAAGTTTCGGTATGAATAATAAAAGATCTGATATAAAAGCTTCAGAATGTGCCTTAAACAATGACCATGCAGGAGAGTGAAAATTGTTCCGTCCCATATCAATTCTTGCATTAAACATTTTACTAGAAGATTATTAATATCCTGTTTGCCTGAAAGAAGGGTGGATTTTCTCAACCATGATATTTATACATCTGTGTTTACAGTCTCAAAGGTCACGTCGAAATTACCTTGGTGGCTTTGAGGAGCACCGAGGAGTGAAAGCAAACGTTGTTCTCCGTGATATAGAGACGACCGTGGTAGGGTACCTCTCTCTGCAGAGCACAGATGTAGGCTGTAGAAGAGAAAAAAAAAAAAAAAAAAAACACAATTAGAAAAGGCTTACACAGCAATCCTGGAAGTGTGAGGTCACTACATTTTACAGGCTTCCCATCAGCAGCTGTGTTTGCCTCGCCCCTGCCCTCGAGCTTCAAAGCTTCAGACAATTAAAGGTAAAGGTCGGTACCACCTCAGCAAACAAACCCGAGAACGCGCGTCCACTTCCGCAGTCACTCAACAATACGAGAAAGCCGTAGGAACGGGAAAGTCAATATCGTGTGACAGATGAGATGCATGATGAGGATATGATATGAGCGAAAGCAAATATTGCGCCGTGCACGATTCGCACGATTCCCTTACCGTGCATTAAGTCTTCGCTCTCAGGGATGTCAGGAAAGAGTTTGTGGAATGTTTTGTTGTGCTTCATGAAGCTCTGTGGAGAAGGGAAAAAGACAGAGGATTTAATTTAAGTATTTTATTCCAACTGGTTTAACTTTTTGCAATCTGTGAGCCCTTTTGAAAAAGAACTTTTATAATTGCAAGCTAAAATAAAAACATAGTTAACATAATAATGAGCATAATTGACATTTTTTCGACACATTGAAAATGACTTTCAGATCTCAATAATAAAAAGAGAATTAACCTTTTTTTTTTTTTTTTTTTAAATAAATGTTGGGTTGTGATTTTAAACCAATAAAATCAGGGGGAAAAAAAAAAATAAATCGACCAATCCACAGCCTCAGTAACCAGTGCACTGATTGGAGAGGCTTGTGTTGTATAATAAATGTTTCATTTAAGCAATTTTCTGCATCGTGTCTCATTAATTAAGAAGAAGATTTTATGGAATGAGGAGGGGGAAAAAGAAAATCGCCCAAAAAATAGGCATCATATTGGCCCTGATTTCTGAATAAAAAACCCAAATCGGTCGACCTCTACCCTAGACCCCACTTTTGAGAAACGCTGGCTTCTCAGTAAAGCATTAACCTTTTGGACTACTGAAGACTAATCATTAAATCATGACGTGAATAGGAAATTATTGCGAAATCTACATAAAAAATTTTTTTTCATGATTTCTTCTAAAATGCAATTCATGGTGGCTTAATGGTAATCAAGTACACCTACACTTCTTGAGTTCAAGCTGTCATTCCTTTCCAAAGGTCCTCCTACTGTCTGAGACCTGAGAGGAAAAGAAAGAAGAAAAAAAAGAAAAAAAAAAGAAAAAAAAAAAAAAAAAAAAGCAGAATGTTATTTATTTTAAGCAGACACAAAGCTCAAAAACAACTCCAAGCACTCATTTCTTGGTCATATGTACTGTATGTGCTACAGATTTAGGTGGTGACTAAGAACAAAACAGGGATTTAAATGTTTTTTTTTTTTTAAGACAAAAACACCACTCTACCTGGGCAGGGCCGGCCTGCTCTGGCACTTGTTCTGCTGCTCAATCTCGAGCTGTGCTTCCTCCAAACTGAAGGCTTTCTTTTGCTCTAGCTTCTTTTTTGCCATCTTCTCCTTCTTGGCTCTCGTGGGGAGAGACCCGCTCTCCACCGGATAGCTGCTATGAGGTGGGGAAAAAAAGGTAAAAAGGTTAAAAATGTGAAATGCGGAAGTTAAGTAGTAAAGACTGTACACTCATCTGACAGCTGTGACTGGAAAAAAAAAAAAGAGTCTATCAGAAGATTAATAAATGTCAGTCTGTGGTTTGTGATTGTTGACTATCACTAACCCATTTCTACTTGTTCTCATTTTCCACAATAGCTTAGGCAAATACGAGATTCCAAAGCTCATAGATGACCTTAAATCAATGCTACTCAGCTTCACAAACAAAATCTAACTGTATAAGACAAAAATAAAAGTTTCTACAGAGTCATGATGAGAAAAAAAGCCATGAGACATTTACAATGTCCAAAAGGGTCCTTCTTTTTCCCCAAACACTCGGGTAAAATCTATGATTGAGGGCGACGATAAAAATATACGCCATCTTGATAAAACAGTTGATTTCGGACACAACAGCCCATGTTTTATGACCTTTACAAGTCCAGGAGTCTTATCTGGATTTTATGGTCTTTGTTATTAAATATGGTCCTTATTATTACTCACTTTCCATAACAGCAATTAAAAATTTATTTTAGAGTGAGAGAAAGAAGGAAAAACACACGATCATATCTACTGACATCTGATCACGCATACCTGAACTCATGTAGTCGTTTGGATAATCTTAAACTCAGTGATCTATGCATAGCACGTAATCCTTTCGATGTGAGAGCAGTTTCAAGTCATTCCTTTGTAAATCACACTCATCTCGTACAAGCCATAAAAAAATAAATAAATCAATCAAAACCTAGCTGTGTCTACTAAAATAAATAAATAATAATAATTAAACCCTCAGTGCGCAATGGCAAACCGGCGCACAGTGTAAACCAGCTCCTCAACTGAACACAAATTCTTAAAAGAGGTGGGTCCTGAGTTTAAAAAGGTGTGACGCAGCATGGCGTGATGAAAAGAAACACCTCCGCCGGTGCACACAATGCAGCATATGCAAGCGTGCAGGTATGAACTTGCCCCGATTAGGCAAGAACCAACCCCAATTGTTTTATTTCCTCTTTCCTCTAAATGAATCTCGCATCTGGGTTGCTATAATCAGAGTTGTTTTTGGGGGGGGATAACATCAAATAAAAAGTATATTGGAAAGAAATGAAAACGCACAGACTAAGTGAGAATGTTTCTGTGGGTAGAGCGGAACTGATGACTGGCTTTGCTCTTAAAACCATCTGGGGAGAAAAATTACCAAGAGACCTGGAGTTAGTCGTAAACGTTGGCTTCCTGTTTAAGTTCTTCTTTTCGTGGAAGGCCTCAATTCTGTGGGAATAACCAGCATGTCAGGGGGCGGGTTCAAGTCTCTCTTATGACTATTTCCATTTGTATACAATCAGGATGAATTTTACATTTACAATTGTAAAAAAATAAATAAATAAAATAAAAAAAAAAATAAGTTTTCTGTGTCTTATGTTTTAGGTTTTTGACTCAGCCCAAAATATATTTTTTTTTATAAAATCAAAGCGACCTATTGTTTTAATTAACAGCTTGTCCTCATCTCTCTGTATAGATCGTGTTGTTCCTCTTTAAACTACACATGCAGATGAGGCTCTGAGTAGAACACTACAGAGACTGATGTCTCTTCCTGACTCTACTGGAAGTCCCAGTTGCCTGATAACTGTGTCTTTTTCCATCCTTAGAGCACTATAAAGTAGCGGAGCTGTGGAGCTGTGTCGGCTCCATTGACAGCAAAAAACAAAACAAAAAGTTAACATGGAGCTGAGGTGTGGAGAGATGATGTTCCTCACAACTAACATCATGGCTGTTGAAAGAAAAGACTCGGCTGAAAGAATAGAATTAGGCCAACGTCTGTACTCCTACAATCTACAAACCCTGAACTGACAGAGGAAAAAACTACAGGTGCTTTCATAGAAGTCCGTCTGAGTAGGGAATGTGTGTTCGAGTGTGGACCGAAACGATCAGTCTGAGCGAGGTGGTCTCCGATGAAACTTTGCGAGAAGGCAATCGAATCGGAATACGTATTGCATTCTGTATTGCAGCACTTTTTAGATACGATGCTAAAATGAACCTAATTCCAAACCGAAGCGAACAAAATAAATAAATAAATAAATAAATAAAAATAAGTGTTTTTCCTCGATTCAGACTCTGCAAATGGATAAAACGTCCAAGAGGCCAAGCCAAAGCGTATTGGCAGCAAGCCTTCACATTAAACCACGGACCATTTATGGAGCAGCAGGAATCAGATTACTTCATGTCCATAGGTGCGTTTTAGATCAGTGAAGAATCAGGCCATGGCTGTTTACATTTTAAAAGGATTACTGGTAGGAGGGGCCTGGTGGGCAGAAGAAATGCTGGACACATAGAGTACATTTCTAAAAGGTCTAGGCTGTCCAAGCAAAACATGATAGCGTTGGACTCCAACTCTACAGCCTCGATAGCGCAGAGTGCAACGTGAGCGCCTTTGACTGATTTCCTGTTTCACGAGGAGACAATAAGACGCTTGATAAAGCTCATGTGAAAAGGCAGATTTTTAAAATGTTTTTAAAAACAACACGCCCGACGCAGGACCAAGAAACCAAACGAAATATGACAGTCACGTACTGTTTAGCACAGCTTTGCATTCCCACTGAAAGCCACTAAAGTTTGGCAAGAGCTTAAAGAAAGCAGATCATTTAAAGCCACAGTGACCTAGATTCCAAAATGTGAAAGAAGAAAAAAAAAAAAAAAAATGCTGGTAGCCTAGCCACATTCAGAGCTAAATGCTAACCACATCAGGTAAGAGAGTGAGAGACTGCGTCAATTCAAAGCGTTTCACAGGAAGAGGTTTCGTTAAAACAAAAGGTTCTGCTAAATAGGAGCAGGAAGTGTATAGTGTATGTGTGAAGACAAATTTACCATGATGTGGTAATTTAATATAAAAATAGATAGCCAGGGCTATAAAAACGACTCAATCCCAGGACTAAATTAAGGCACAGGCCTAAAAAAAAAAAAAAACGCTCAACAGGAAACACATGATCCTGTAAATCTACTCGCTCACATCCTGTTCCAAATCAGTGAGTCGTCATATCGTATCATGGCTCTCAAAGGATTTTCCACAATGCATATGTAGATCCAAAAAAGTTCAAAAGTATACTTTGCAGTCATGAAAGAATACTTTTAATGAGTAAAGAGTATTTCAGAAGAAGAGGTGTTTAATTAGGAAAAAAAGTGGTCCCAGGATATCCATGATATCTTGCAAAAGTGGATTACGACAATTTCTTATGCTATCCATATTGAATCGTTTACACCCCTTTGCCTGGATCTTATCTGCTTTTAAAATGCACATTTCCTCATTCAGACAGAGAAAGTCAGCCATTTTGACACAATCAAAACATGTCTCACTAATCTGCTTTCGGCTGCATGAATCTTATAAAGACAGCCAGAACATGATTGCTCATGGAGTTTTTTCACTCTTAAATACATAATCGTAAACGCGCATTCAGCGGTATAAAGATCGCTTCAGGTAACGTCTTCTGTGTTGACGTAAAGGAAGTAAGAGCAATTCTTTGTTATCGTCTGATTAAGCAAGTCTTTGGACTTTTGTCTTCTTTCTAGGCCATGGTTCACTCCATGCAGATCCTTACAAGAATTCCAGAAGGAGCCGAAGACGCGCTGAAGTAAAGGTTTTCGAAACAATGAGTCAGTAACACATTCCAGGTGCTACGCTCAAATGTTTGACAATCGTTAAATCCGCTTTTACAGTCCCACTTCCTTAACGGCGCAACGCAGAAAAAACACCTGGACGCGGGGATTGTTTCGACCGAACTACTTATAGAACAATTTCTGACACCAATTTACCACAAGAAATTTACTAAAGTTCCTCTTCAATTCTCCAGAACGACTCAAAACCAACGAACGCTGTAAAACAGTGATATGAAAGCTCTCCTACCTCACCACTTCCTCTCCCTCTACAGCATCTGCTCGTTCCAAAAGGCTCGGACGCTTTTCGCGGTCCATGACAGACTTAGATGGCGAGGTCCTGGATAGATTGAACCGAAGAATGAGTCCTCAACCTGTTACCTCACAGCTAGAAACAGAGACAATGCTGGGTCTAAAGGTCTCTTCTTTTACAGCCGCTGCTCTTACACAAACAGATCTGTAGATTTCCAATGAGAGAAAGAGTAAGAGAGAGGACGTTTTTCCCATAAGGCACTACCTCCAACTGTGCAGTTTCCTTGGCAACAAGGGAGGGCTGTGTTGGGATCGGTGGGTGGTGGAAAACGACGCAGCGTCTTTGCGCTCTCATTTAAATTCCGTCAAAGACACTCTGGTGGAATGGAAAGCGTGTACATGGCCAGAGAAAAGTGAGACAATGGGGAGCCTCACAAAAGGGTCTGGGAAAAGGTGCAGTTTCTCGAATTAAAGTAGGGAGAAACAAAGAACAGGCCTCTAAATTATTCCATGACAAACGTGGCAGTCTGGATTGAAGTTCGTAAAAAAATAATCGGTTCTGACTGAACTGTATATTGCACAGGGCATAGAGATTATAGGTTGACCTATGAGTCGATTGCTGGAACTATCAGCAAAAATCCATGGCAATAGTTTTTCCGGGTTGCGTTATACAGTACAAGAGCAGCCTCTGAAAGCGAATCACTGACTGATCACCGAACAGTGTTCATTTGAAATGTCTTTCTTTTTATTAATAATTGATGTGACTGTTTTTATTCATTTGGAGTGTTATTTTTTTTTAGTTAGAATGCCTGTATCATTTCCCTCAACATTTATTAATATAATTAATAAATATATGCAGAAAAAGGAAAGAAACAGTGTTGAAAAGCTGCTAGTGAACACACTGGTAAAAAGGAATTAAGTTAATTAATTTTAAACAGGAGATTGAAGGTCAGGATCATGGTAGATGTGACAGAAGCCAGAGAACACCCCGGGGTGGGACAACCACCCATTGCAGAGCATGTTTTGCGTAAGGTCTGTGTATGGATGTGGGCTGAAGTTTGTAGCCACTTCACTCATCCTGATCATTTTAATTAGCATGTTCCTTACCGTTCTACCGACTTCACACTTGCCTCATACACACCGTTACGTGTTTTTGAGTTTTAAACAGACTGCTACCTTTTAAACATCACTCAGCCCACCCCGTGGTTACCCAGGGTGTTCACACCTTATAGGACTTGGGACTTTTGATGATGCAATGGAATAAATTAAAGCTCTGTATGATTGTCATATAAGCAGTAATTTAGGTAAACAGTTTGCTCAATTCAGAGGAAGCCGTTTTTCGATCAAAGGGCTAGAACGTGCAGAGTTACAGCCGATGATTAAGTCAGTCCAGGGTGCAATCGAGCTTTCTAGCTGGTTAGCTAATGATGTTGAATAATCCACGTGTTACACAACCTGGGCATTTCCTGCTTTAGGACATACTTAGTAACGGAACGAGAGTACAGCGAGCCTGAAACGCGCAGCAGGAAATCGGGAATGAGAAACCGAGTACTGTTCAAGATTCGAGGCAGTAACAATACATTTCTTTAATTTTTCTGTGATGCGTTTGGATTAAATATTTTAATAAAAAAAACGTTTGGATTTTAAAGCAGAAAGATCTGCAGCTATGCTGTCCATTAGACAGGATGCAATGCACCGACAAATCAGTTCAAATATCAGTCAGGTCTCTTTATTGCTTTCAAATCAACACGAAATTGACGAGAATGTTGAGAATTACAACATAATGTTGAAATTTTCATAATGTACATTACAGCACATAGAAGTTCTTTCTTCATATATCACACTGATGTAAGAAATCTGGGGTCAGAGCGCAGGGTCAGCCATGATACAGCGTCCCTGGAGCACAGGGGATTAAGGACCTTATTCAAGGGCCCCAAGAGCTGGAGCTTGGTAAAACTGGGGCTTGAACCTCTGACCTTCCAATCTGTAACCCAAAGCCTAACCCTTCCCTTAATACATAATGTGTAAATCTGAAAAAGTGGAAAGCGAGCAAACATCTGGAAGCCATAAACAGAAGAAAAGGCTTCTTCTCAAACCACAGCTCAGCCACGAGCCAATGAGTAAATGCCGCTGTACATGGTCGTGCTCTAACCCGGAGCGGATGGTCAGATCCGCCTGAACGCCAATGGCTGCGACGCCACACAACAATGGGCCGCTTGTGAACAGGCCAGCGGGTCCAGCGCCCCAGCGTTGGAGTGGTGTGGCTTGATTCATCACACTGACTTCCTCAGACAGACTTTCCACACAGAAGACGCCTTTCTTTCTACCGGTTAACACGGCCGGGAGTGAACCTCGTGGACTTCCCACCCGGGGCTCACGTGATTCTGACAAGCAGCAGCTGACAGGAAAGAGAAATTCATGGCAAGACAATCAACCTGTCAAGCTTAAAACGCCACACTGTTACTGTAAAGTATAAAAAGGAATTGTGGATTTCATCTGTACTTTTATTATAGTCATTACTTACTCACGGGGGGGGGGGGGGGGGGTGTTTCACGAACACATTATCACGGTCATCATGATTATATTATAACATGGGTAACAATGGTACTAATAAACACTTATCTGGTTTGGATTTTCTTGTTAAAAGGCTTAACCGGTATTTTACTCGCACCACATGATGCGCGAGAAGCAAGGAAATGGGTGTCTGGTGTGCGATTTCTTAGAATCAACCAACACAAAGAAGCGATGGGAGAAAAACGAAAGTGTAACAAAGGCGAGGCTGCTTAAATGATACGCCGAGAATTTACTGAGGTCAAAAATTAGGCACACTGTCTTGAACTTTTTGCTCGACTCGTTTCAACTTAACACCCTGCAGAGAAATCATTAACACGTCTCTGGGAAGCGAAGCAGAGGCGCGTCCACACGGGGCCCTGTAAAGTCACTCGCTTGCGTACGTCTGTAATTTGGGCCGTCGTTAAGTCTCTGTGTGTAATTATGGCTAACTTTTCTCCTCACTCTAGCGTATTGTATAGGCTTGCTAACAAACTGCCAAAAACATAGCAGTTAGGTTTTATTTACACTAAAATGGAAGATATGGAAGAGTTATTAAATGATACAAAAAAAAAATAATAATTATAATAAAAAACAGCAACATCTCAGAAAAGTGCATCATGCCAATAATTTTGCAATATATCAAACCATGATCTGGACACAGGCCCAGTTGGAATGAGACCTGAGCTTTCATTATAGACACTCGCTGCTGTACGATGTCATCATAACAACCCACACACTCCCACAGGGGACCACGGAAACCACAAGCTATCAGCTCGTCAGCTGCTTTTCCAAGTACTGGAGATTGGATTGTGACTCCTTTTGGAAACGGCATTAGCTCAGACAGGCTGCGAAGAACTCAACACTTGGCACAGCACCTGTAACTGACCTACACATGGCGGGTAAAAATAGAATGACAAACACCAAACAAATGTCCTACAGCCAAAGTACAGCATTCACGTGCATGCTTTTAATCGGAAGGCATAAAACTAAATCGAATATGGAGATGTAAATCAGCAAGACAAACCTTTTTTTCCCTTGCAACAAATATCGCATCAAATATACACTATACTGGAAAATGTATTGGGACACCAGACTTTTCCAGCCATACGTGGTTCTTCCCCAAACTGTTACCTTTAATTTGGAGGCACACAATTGGACTTTGGATGCGGCAGAATGGAATTTTCCCTTTAGTTAAACAAGGAGACATAGTTCAAACCCATGTCCCAGCATGACAATGTGCACAAAGTGGGCTCCATGGAAATACAGTTTGGAGTGCAAGATCTTGACTGTTGAACCTATTGAACACCGTTGAAATGAACTGGCACACTGACTGCACCCCAGGCCTCCTCACCTCACCTACATTAGTACCTGATTTTACTAAACACCCTTGTGACTTAATCTCACACAAATCTCCAGAAACACACTCCAAAAAAGATTTGTGGAACATATTCCAGAGTGGAGGTTATTTTAATAACAAATCGAGACTAAATGTGGAATGGGACGTTCGAAATGCAGATGCCAGGTGTCCACAAGCTTTTGTCCAAATAGTGCAGTTAAAAAAAATACAAAAGGCATTTAGTTTGGAAAATTGTTTACTATTGTACAATGTAATGTAAAAGCGTTACGATCGCAAAACAATTTTTGGCCCGATTTCTGACAATAGTCACATGTAGCGAAAGTTGCAGATGCGATGCTCAACTAAAGGCTGCAAACGGACCTTGCAGAACAGCCAGAAATACGCATCTAGTTGTGCAACTGATGATGTACACATAACATAGTAATTTTCTTTAACCAAAAACCAACCATTAGACAATTTTCATTGTATAACGGCATCGAAAAAAAAGACGTTTTTTTCAACCAAAACGTATCACAATCTTAAAATTCTGCGTAATTGAACAGTGAAAAAAACAGCTGAAGGCTCTAGAGCGTGCTACAGACCACACCTAAACAAACGGCAATATGAAGCCTGATGAGCTGACAAGCAAGTGACTAAAACGTCCCGGAAAACAAAAGTATGGTCTTAAAAGATGTCCCATGGTGCACAATTAACTTAATTATTCATTGCCTGACGTAATCAAACGAAGTCGTCTAAAGCAAGCAATTCAGTCACACGTGGTTGAATAGACAACCATTTGCACGGGCACAACAGACAAGTAGGCTTTAATTAGGACCAGACACCTTTAACGGTCAGGAATTCACACGTGTAGGGATTAAACACAGTCTCCCAGGCCGATATCTGATATGCACATGGTGCATTGGCACCGGTGTAGGCCTGAATGTTCACTTGTGGATTAAATGGTACCAAGGTGATGGTGATACAATGATATTTTGTAAATGAAGCATTTTCCATGGCTTAAAATAAGCATACAACATGTAATATAAAACATGAAAACAAACCAAGGAGAAATCATGAACCTTCGAACCCCAAAGGTGAGGAAGGAGGCCAAACAGCCACAAACCTCACCAGCCAATGAGCAATCAGAAAGTTTTTATGTATGTATATAAAACATAATTATGTATATAATATATATGTGTGTGTGTGTATGTGTGTATGAAGTATGACTATATAAGTTATGCCAAGATGCATTATATATATATATATATATATATATATATATACACACATACATATACACACACACACATATACATACATACATACACACACACTTATATTTATATACATATACACATACATACATACATACACACATATACATATGTATAAGACACGTATGTATTTATATAAATAGGATACAAAGATATTTAATATGTAAATATATTCTAATATAAATATATTTAAATAAATAAAAATCTGTGCCTCCCTCCTGGACCAATACCAGCTGATCCGCCCATGACACGATAATGACAGGGTGGATTACAACATTTACAAACAAAACCCTGTATTTTAGTTTCCAACCATTTAATATTTAAATAAATAAAAAATAAAACTACATTACAAACCACGTGCTCTTATTATTCACAATATAATAAAATGCGAGGGGTCGTGAAGAAAAACCCGACCAGGCTAATGCAAGTTATTGTGAGTAATTCAGGCTGAAATAAAGTACATTAATACAAATATAAATAAAACAAACCTTAAGAATTAAATATTTAACAAACGTGTTTTGAGGAGTGATTAATTCGGTGAATTGCTGGATATAAAAGTTGATCTACCAAATATGGAAGTGAAACATTAAGATGATACAAATAAAAATATGATATAAATAAATAAAAAGATGTAAGGAGTTTGAATATATTTATATTGGTAATACAATCCATTCCTGTGTATTTTTAGTGTGAGTATTTCTGAATGAAAGGGTCGCCGGTGCTAGCGGTTGAGAAGCAGCGGATTAGCCGGCTAACGGACTCACCTTTCCTTCATTAAATGCTTGATTCCGAAGATGGCTTTCTCGTCGATTTTCCTCAGAAAAGTCTTCAGTCTCTCTCTCTTGTTTTCGAGCATCCTTCCTCGAACTCTGACACCCGTTTCCCTTCCCGAGTTTGGACTCCGCTCCGCTGCTTTTCCGCCGACGCGCTGTAATGAGTCTCCCTTTTCCGCTAAGCCATTCACACAGTTAAGTAGACGCCATTCCCCTTCTCATCATTATACATGCACACGCGCGCGCGCGCACGCACACACACGCGCGCGCGCACGCACGCACAGACCTGTGCATCCGGATTGGCTAATCGCTCACACCACGCGGAGCGCTGGCCAATCACAACCGGAGTTAAACCCACGAGCCGCCAACCAATCAGCGGTCACATAAAATCAACTAATCAGAAGCGTGCAATGGCGGAACCCATTCATCTAACCCTGAACCGGATATGTGGGTGGGGAGAAAACAATAACTCCTCCCTCTTATATGCTAATTAAAATGAGACAAAATCGGACCAAATGCTTTTGACCAATCGAATCGCAGCGCGTGCGAAAAAAAGAATCGCGTGTCAGGATCGGCTTCCAATCAGAACGCAGCCACATGTTTGAAGCTCCACCCACTTCCTTATTAGGAGGGAGCGGTGGTTGGGGAAATGGGGAATATGCGTGTTTGCAGACTTCATAGGGTTTTTGGTGAATAAATAACGGTGTGATTATGGGTTTTTCCTCCCGCTCACATGCTCTGTGAATATGACATCTTGTGATGCGTGTGGTACATTTTATTATTGTATTGTCACGCGGTGTTTGACAGTCCTTCTCAATTCATAAATTTCTAATAATAATATATAATATAATAATACACCTTTTTATTTATTTATACACCGCCTTAAAACTTATAATTTCTTATATATCCATCTATCCAAGTATATGTATAAAGATTGTGATAGATATAAATATATACACACACATCATATGCTTGCTCTAATATAATAATTATATTAGGGGCGTAACGGTACACAATATTCACGGTTCATTGCGATTTTTAAGTCACAGTTCGGTTCATTTTCTGGACTTAGAGAGAAGAAAGGCAAAACTGCTTGTTTTGTATTAACACAGTTTATGATTATTAACATTTGTGATCTTCAACATTCGAACGGTTTACATTTGTAAAACAATTATAAAATAGTATAATATATTATTTTATACAAACAAAATAGAATAAAGAATAATGCAAGACACTTTATTGATTAAACTAAACAATCACTTGAATTGGAACAAATTAAATTGGTTGAATAAAATTTAATGGAAAAACTTAACAGTTTACATTTGTTAGCCCCCATTTGCGTAATACAAATGTGTGCGTGTTTTAGATTAAAATTTATTTTCTAAAGATATGGTCTAATTAACTGTTCTACTTATTTCAGCATACTTTAACAAATGTCTTAAATCCTTCTATCATTCATTCACTCTCTCGATATGTGGAATTGTAAGGATTTTCTCCTTTTAAGATAAATTTTAAAGCTGGACATAAAACGCTAAAGAATCCATAGCATTAGTGTTAGCTGCTAGCTACTTCATGGTTAGTGGCTAACACTAGCGTTATGGATTCTTTAGCGTTTTCATGCATATCTACGGCGTGAGTAGTCACAGTGACACAGCGCAAACTCTACTTTCTATTATTCTTTTTTTTTCATACCCCTGGCATTGTTTTTTTTGTTTGGATGTTTTCAAGTTATATAATAATAGTTTAATAATAGTAAAAAAAAAAATGCGCTTAAAGTGCAAAGGGCTATATATATATATATATATATATATATAAGGGCTATATATATATATATATATATATATATATATATATATATATATATATAGAGAGAGAGAGAGAGAGAGAGAGAGAGAGAGAGAGAGAGAAAGAAAGAAAGAGAGAGAACTAAACACAGATCTTCTGTGGATGTAGGCTGCCTTAAACCCTTTCAAGTCTTATTATTTAATCCCAGACAGACTGGATGATGTTGAGATCAGGGCTCTGTGGGGGCCAAAACTATTACTTCCACCAGGACTCCTTGTTCTTTATTACGCTGAAGATAGTACATAATGACATTGGCTGTATGTTTGGGATCATTGTCCTGCTGCAGCACATCTTGAAACCCCAGTCTGCTGTCTGCAATCTTTGCCTGGTAGAGACTTTGCTGGTACAGTAGAACCTTGTGTCTTGTTGCTGTGCACATGGTGTATGATCTGTGACATGAAACTGTCTTTCATAAACTCTGTACTGGGCACTGTAGTTATAGAACACAGCAATTACTATTTGTCAAAATTCAGCTTTCCCTAAGAGAAGAAAAGTACTAGGACTCTGTGTCTTTGTCTAATGGTTAACAAGGTTGTCTTGGATCTTGGACTATTCCTGCATGCAGAACAATTTTGAAGCTTGTTTACATATCCAGGTTTTTTTATTTGCTTTTGTATATAAGTTAAAATAAGTCTCAAGACTATGGTCATTGTATAGTAAACAAAGCATTAATACAAAACTATCATTAAAATTGCAGCTGGTACTTTTCTCTTTGCTGCTTTTTACATTAAGAATTTCCCATAATTAAACTTGCTGTTATACAAAACTAATGCATGACAAGGTTATGTCCAAGATTATACTCAATATCATGGTTTGGAAAATCACGATTAGAATGATTTAACTTTAAGGATGCGACAGGAAATGTGCATAATCCTCCACATTTTGACCAAAAATTTAATTATTATAGAGTAATGTTTCGGCTGTCATCAGTTTTGCTTATTCTTTTGGATGAATGGTGGCAATAATTTTGGATTTGACCCTGTTTTATAACAGAGCCGGAGTATATGTACTAAATATCTTGCATATCTGTACTTGTACATATAACTCAGCCTATTCAGCAAGGCATTTTTACAAAAACATGAACGTGGAGAAGATGGCAATTATAGCACATTACAACACATTTACTGAGAGAGGAAAAAGTAAAAACCATGGTAAAAGAACATGCTAACCATGGATCAGCCACCTTATTTGTTTAGAAATTAGCATACTGTAGCTCCAGGAAAATCTTTTTAAAACCAAATGTTGGACCCCAGGCGAGTGTTGTAAATTAGGTATTTTGCCTCATAACATTGCCTCATAGATACATATATACAAATGTAGACTCTCAGAGTATGTATAACAGGGTCCTTTGCATAGAACTATTTTTTTTTACGTAATAGGCTAATTTTAGATATTAACCTGGCACATACCCTGTTTGTTTCATCACTTGTGCATGTCAAAATGTTTTGTAGTGCATTTGCAATGTAAAAAGAGAGGCAGAAAAGCACCATGTAGTCATCATTGGGTCCCAAGAGTCATGTATTAATCTAGACTGTTGGCAAGTACTATTACTAATGTTTTTAATATTGTTTGAATGGTAAAAAAATAAATAAAATAATAATAAACCTACCAAGAGTTCTGCTTTCATTATTAGTCTTCTGAATTTTCTAGATTAGTAAATAGTTTTGAGTTTACAGTGAAGGTGTTCATTCTGAGACACAGATCAAAAATACAATTATGCCAACAGCAGAAAGTAAAAAACGAAGTCAATCTAGTCAGTGTGTTTAACGGTCATGAAATCGCAAATGATTACAGTTTGATTTGGTAGAAAACAAAACAAAACAGATGAACATAATAGCACGTGGAACACAGTGGTGAAGTGGATAGTACTACTGCCATACAGTTCCAGGTTCCACAGTTCCATCCTAAGCTCAGGTTTAACTCCTACCTCCAAAAAATGTCCCAGCAGTAGGTGTCCTGTCTATGCTAAATGACCTCTAGGTATTAGAGGTGAGTGTGAGAATGTGTATAGGGCTCTGCATAGGAATGCAATATTCCAAGTCAAGTCAAGAAGCTTACTGTCATTTCAACCGACGCAGTACACAGTGAATTGAGACGTTTCTCCAGAACCCCGGGGCTACATAAAACAACTTAGAGCTTCATCACACAATGTAGAGCTACATAGACAACACAGAGCTAAAGATTAAAGTAAGTTGTTCTAGCCAAATAAAGTGCATCGTGTGCAACCCTGTGCAAGCAGTGCAAACAAAAGACAGTGCAAACAGACAACACAAGACAGTGTAGGACAGATACACAAAACACAAAATAGCACTGCCAGTTTGTTTTACAGTACAATGTGCAAAAGAGAACTGTATACAAGCGTGTACATGTAAATAAACACAAAATGAAAACACAAAAGGTTGTGCAAAACACGACAGCAGCGGTCATGTAGATGTGCAAAACAGCATGTAAACAGTTACATAGTTATAATTAAATAATAATATAAAATGGATGATGTTGAAGACATGGATGTGTGTGAATTGAAATGAGTATGAGTGTGTGTTTGAGTTCAGATTTGTAGCAGCTCAGTAACACACAGTTGAGTGAGTGTGTGCGTGTGAGTTTCAGTTCCAGTTCAGTTCCGTGTGTTGAGAGGCTTGAGGGAAATAATAATTTTTTTTTTTATTATTAATAATGTACAGAATGTTGTCCAGTTTGCATGCATTTGCATGTATGTTGTTCCTGTTATACACTGAAAAACTGAAAGTCACTTTGGGAAGGGAAAGATGATTGTGTATATAAAAATATGATATAATAATAAAACTGTATAAAATATCTCCTACAATCAGTATAATATAATAACTGAACAGATTTCACATTACATTTTCAACTCTACACTCAGATGCCGCCAGATTTTAGACAAAAACTATGAAACATTTTTCAACTTTGCAAACATTTGCCATATAAAACAAAAAGTATATTGTGTCCTGTAACTACTGTATATTGCACATTCACACAGTTCATCCAGTTGTTGTTTGTAGATCACCTGCAACATGTCCATTTTTCCCTTTAGCAAGCTCATTGTGCAGCCGTTTTATTACAGTTTTTCTCAGTCGCTTTGGAACATTTCTCAAATTATTTTTGATATTCTCCATCAGAATAACAAGTCCTTTTGTCATTGTTCCAAAAAAGATCTAAATGTTTAGTCATATTGTCAGTATGAAGGCACACGGTTTCAGTTCCTGATGTAAACTTCGGTTTGGATCACAATGATAGAAAATGCACAAGGCTGAATTTCTTCTATGAATTTCAACAGCACAAATGTACCTTTACTTTACGTGGGATATTGATTGCAAAAGACCGGACAGGATTCACACTTTTACTGTACTTTACTTTAGTGTTTATTTGTTTCCTGGTTGTTCATCTATTTTCAGAAATTGTAATTCGTGTTTTGCTCCGTCACAAATTGAAGGTTCACAAGATTCACCTTTGACCAATTTTAGAGAACTAGTTTATCATTGGTGATCTGATGCCGTACACTCGCCTTCATTAGAGGCATTCAAGATTTAACTGCACAATTCATCAATTCATGACACATTTACAAAAAAAAAATTTTTATAGAAATGTGAAGAAGATAAGATACACAGATTATGATAATTGCTTTAACCATTTTGCGTGCAATGACTTATTCAATGATCTAATGCCTAGATGTTTTTTGGGTTTTAAGACTATTCAGGTGAGAAACTGTATAATATATTTTGATGTACATGAAATGAACAACTGATAAAGAAGAAAACAGCAGACAGTTGTACAAACCCAATGAAAGTAATTTGTTCAAAGCAGTGAGAAATTGCTTTTATGATGTGCACAAGTGACTACATGATGCGGATGTTGAACAAGTAGTTTTGAGAATTTCATTTCTGATCTGAGAAATGCTCCAAAGCCACTGAAAAAAACTGTATGTAATCTGGGACAATCTGGGACACCTTATTACACATCTGACCTGAATCTGAAAAAGCAAAACAATAATGCACAGTGTCTACATATGTGTTGTATATGCAGTGTATGAAATTCACTAGTGAAGGAAAAAATCTAGGTAAATAGCAAGGTAGAACATAAAACAGGGCTGTTTTACAGCTGCGTTTTATGGCTTACTGTCCTTTACAAGTGTGTTCAAGGCTGTCAAACGTGATAAAGTGTCTCATTCAGGGTTTCATGCACATTATCTGGCTCATTTTGCTGATAGCTTTACAGAAAGAATACCTTCCATGAAATTCTTTGAGTTGAGGTGATAATGGAGCTCGTTTGATCAAAATATATAGATAAAATGCAACATTAAATTCAATGGGCACCATTTTAAACTTACAATATTATATCACACTAATAATATTCATTGTGTGCAAATTTATTGTGTGCAATATACTGTATAACCCCTCCCCCCCCTACACACACACACACACACACACACACACACACACACACACACACACA
>JAAIIK010000451.1:4213364-4252054 GCA_014706435.1 Silurus glanis | reverse complement strand
ACACACACACACACACACACACACACACACACACACACACACACACAGATGTAGGTGATATTAAATATAGTTACATTCACACAAACTATTTGATATGCAAAATCTTTTAAACTGAAGCATTACACAAGTCTTTGTGGAAAATGAAAGCAATGTCAGAGATTTTGGAGGTATTAGTCATATTTGCATTTATTTGGTTTGTTATAGCTTTTAGCACAGCTTGTCTTGTATTTATTACTGCCTCGGTGAAGATACAGCTCACAGGAACGGAGTCTGAACAGTTCAGGGTCAAAACCCTGAGATAAAATTAATTCATAAGGCTGTTGAGTTTAATGAATCATCCAGAAAATCAGTTAACAAAGATATGATTAAAGAGTACCACCCATACATTCTAGTTAAATTCAGCATAATACGATCGCTAATCCAAATGAAATGATACACAGAGACTGCTTGTAACCATCGATGGCACGATGACATTAATAACATAACAGCCTGAAACAAAATAAAGCTGAGAGGATCACACTTAAGCTGAGCAGATGTTTATAGAGTGCACCTGTAATATGTAGTTAAGAGTTGACAGTACAGTCATCTATTATACAGTCATCCAGCATACAGTCATCTATAATACAATCACCCAGCATACAATTATCCAGGACATAATCATTTAGTATGCAATCATTTATTATATAGTCATTAAGTAAAGCTTTCCATCATACAATCATTGAGCATACAGTCATCCAGCATATAGCCATCCAGCATACACTTATCTACTATACAATCATCCATCATACAATCAACTACTATACAATCATCCATCATACAATCAACTACTATATAATCATCCAGCATACATTCAGTATACAATAATCCAGCATACAATCATCCAGTATATAATCATCCAGTATACAATCAACTACTAAACAATCATCCAGCATACAATCATCCAGTATATACTGTATATAATCATCCATCATACAATCAACTAGTATACAATCAACTACTATACAATCATCTAGTATACAATCATCCGTCAAGTCAAGTCAAGAAGCTTTTATTGTCATTTTAACCATATATAGCTGACGCATGACACAGTGAAATGAAACAACATTCCTCCTGAACCCTGGTGCTACATACAACAACAATCACATAAAACAGAAAACACAGGGCTAAAGACTAGTAAGTGTCCTCGCCAGATAAAGTGCATCGTGTGCAACCTGCTGCAAACAGTGCAAAGACAACACAGGACAGTGCAAGACAACACAGGACAGTGCAAGACAATACAGGACAGTGTAAGACAAATACACAAAACACAAAATACAAAATAGCGCCGCCAGTAAACCTGTTGTATATTGCACACTGTGGTGTGTAAGAGGCGTAAAATGAACAGTAACAAAAAATGTAAACAAAATGTTGTGCAAAAAGAGCAATACAGCAGCAATCCAGAAAAGATGTGCAAAAACGGCATATAAACAGTTTATGGTAATGAAGTGATGTAATGTGAGTGGTACTGAAGACATGGATGTGTGAAATGAGTACGAGTGTGTGTTGAGTCTGGGTTGTATAGATCAGTCCCACAGTTGTGTGTGTGTGTGTGTGTGTGTGTGTGTGTGTGTGTGTGTGTGAGTTCAGTTCAGTTCTGTGTTGAGAAGCCTGATGGCTTGAGGGAAGAAACTGTTACAGAGTCTGGATGTGATGGCCCGAATGCTTCGGAACCGCTTCCCTGATGGCAGGAGGGTGAAGAGTGTGTGTGACGGGTGTGTGTGGTCGTCCACAATGCTGCTGGCTTTGCGGATGCAGCGTGTGGTGTAAATGTCCATGATAGAGGGGAGAGAGACTCCGATGATCTTCTCAGCTGTCCTCACTATCCTCTGTGGGGTCTTGCGATCCAAGACGGTGCAGTTCCTAAACCAGGCAGTGATGCAGCTGCTCAAGATGCTCTCAATGGTCCATCTGTAGAACGTGGTCAAGATGGGGGGAGGGAGATGAGCTTTACTCAGCCTTCTCAGAAAGTAGAGACGCTGCTGGGCTTTCTTGGTGTTGGAGCTGGTGTTGAGTGACCAGGTGAGGGTATCCAGCATACAATCATCCAGTATACATTCATCCAGCTTACAATCAACTACTATACAATTATTCAGCATACAGTCATCCAGCATCAAGTTATCCAGCACACAATCATTCAGCATATAGTTATCCAGTATACAATTGTCCCACATACAATCATTCAGCATATAGTCATCTAGTTTACAATCATTCAGTATACAGTCATTCAGACACATTATATAGTCATTTAGCCAACAGTTCTCCAGCATACAGTCATCAAGCATAGAGCCATCCAAAATACAAGCATGCAGCATAAAGTTATCCAGCACACAATCATTGAGCATACAATCATTCAGCACACAGTCATAGCAACTCAATTTGAGTGTAACGTCATTTACCAGGGTTGACGAGTTAAAACAAAATTAAAAAATAAATTAAAAAATGTGAATCTAAAAATGTAAGTTTTTTTCTCAATCTTCTATAGGGTTTTTTTTCAATGTTAGTGATCTCTAAAAGTTATTCACTTCTTTTCACTAAACAACAGCTCCCTCCTTTCTTGTTCCTTTTCTCCTCCTAGGTGTAAGCAATGTCTCTTCTGCCAGATAGGAATAATAACAGATAACTCAGCTTCAGTATTTTTTAGGTGCAAGACTGGTTTATGTCCTGTTCCTGTCTCCTATATCAATAATAAGACCTTTGGCTAAAGCAGTGTCACATTTCTCCTTGGCAAAGCTAATAGCACTCACCTGTTCCTGTTACCTGGTTACCCTCATCACTAATTCAACATCAGACCCAGCACGGGGCAGCTGTGTATGTGTGTGTGTGTGTGTATATATGTGTTCAGGCCAGACAGCTTACAGAAGGGCTCGGGGAAAAAGTCTGAAGACGAACTGATGCAGGACGGAGATGCCATGAGCCCTCAAATGCAGGACTCCAAGAGCTTGCCTGGGGAGGAGGAAAGCAACATAATGCCCTCTGCACCACCATTACCAACTTCACCCCCTTCTCCACCGTGCCCGAGACCGAAATTGATATTTCACACGCAGCTTGCACATGGAAGTCCTACAGGCCGCATTCATGGATTCACCAATGTAAAAGAGCTCTATGCCAAGATCGCAGAGGTCTTCAACATTTCTCCCTCTGAGGTAAGCAACAAATGAGTAGAAATGAGCAAAACATGTATTATAATAATAATAATAATAATAATAATAATAATAATAATAATAATTATACATGTATAATAATCATTACTCGCATGAGGCAGAATGGGTTCTCAATCTCATAATGGACCAAACCAAACATAGGCAGATATATAAATATATAGTTATATATATATATATATGAGAGAGAGAGAGAGAGAGAATAATAAGAAACAATATTTTTATATTATTATTTATATTTTATTTATTTTATATATATATATAAAATAATACTTTTATATCTATATAGATTGTAATATAATGCCTAACTCTAACTCCACAGCCATAAAGACAAATATTAGGTCTTTTTTCATGTTTTCTTTTAACAAAATCCGAACAAATTGTTTCAAACCTACAAAAAAATGCAATGTGCAGCACTGACATGAAATACACTTCGCTGGTTACAATATGTCAGGTCTTTCTTTAAAATCTTCCAGAAATAAACAAAACAAATCAAAACAAATCAACAGACCCACCTACAAGATGAAAATGCAGTGTTTTGTAATTGTATTTCTCAGCATGCATGTATGAACAAAATAGTTACGATATAATAACATTTGGTTTTTTTTTTGTATAAAATTCATAGAACACGACACAGATAAGACACAGTTACAGAAAAAAGGTATCCTACTTCTAATGTTTTTGGATCAAAGATGTTACATAAAATAAGACATGACAGATCTGTACGTTTAGTGTTTTTCGCTTTCAACGAAAGGCTTTTCGGTTTAGCGTGTTTGGTTTTGGAAGGAAACTCATTCTGTAGCATATTAGAGACATGAAATCGGCTGCTAATCTGCCTTTGTGTCATTTGCCCTACATCACTTTTATTATACCAGTGATGAGACCTTGTGATATAATGCATTGCTCAACACTAATAGTTTCTTTGAAAAGCTATTGATAGATATTAAAATTGATCTCCACCAGCTATAAAGTACTTTTACACTATTCGTTACTTGTAATAATAAAGAAAATCCATTGAAACCAATCACACTTATGCTAATGAATTAAAGGATATCAATTACAATTCTTTGCATCCTTCCGTTCTAAAATAAAGATTGGAAAATAACACTTCCAACACTTTACAACACTTTTTGAGTAATGTAATTAGATCGGAATCAATTATTATTAGTGTAAATGTACAAAGCTACACTGTAATTTTTTTATATATATGTATGCATTTATGTTTTTCTTTAAGTGAAGAAATAACCGAGATAACGCTACTCATGTAGCAAACCCGTTGACTTCACAATATACAATAAAACTGCACATGTCCTTGAAAGGATCCCTTATCGACAGTCCTTTCTAACTGTCACTTAGTTGCAGTTCCACCCCATTAAATGTGTTTATCTACTCCAGGTCCTAGTGCTCCTGTTTAGACTTAAGACATGTGCATATGCAAATCGGACACACAAGATTGTGAACAAAGGTTTGGGGGACACCTAATCGTAAGATTCAAATACTATCTAACATCCAATTCCACACTGAAATTCCTATAATAACCTCCACTGTTATGGAAGATGTTCCACTAGATTTTTGAGTGTGCTTTGGAGATTTGTGTGAGTTTTATTCAGCCTTAGGAGTTGTAGTAAAGTCAGGTACTGATGTAGGTGAGGAGAACTGGGGTGCAGCCAGGATTAAACACATTCATCCCGAAGATGTTCAGTTGGGTTGAGTTCAGAGCTCTACAGCAGGAGTTCTTCCACTTCAAACCATGTGAACCTTATACTTGTGGAACTGGCTTTGTGCACAGGGTCTATGGTTTTGTTGTTTATTCTGCAAAGATCTGCAGAGACCAGATACTCACACATAAATCACAGTATTTTAATATTGATATTAATATTAATAAAATACCATAGGTGACCTGGTTGGACACTGTAAAATAAATTTTCTGACAATTTTCCATATTGGATTTATGGAGAAATGCGTGTGGGATTTTATCTACCCTCAAAGCTCATGATCATTATTTGGTAAAAAGGACATTAATGGTAGCAGCAGTCACTTTGAGTAGTGATTAATGACTAGTCAGAAAGATGTTGTGCTGTACACTGTTGTATAAATGCAAATGCAGTAGTTAAATTTTTTTTTTTATCTAGACTCAGTTATGACTAAAAATATTTGGACTGCTGATAATGACATGCCTACAAGTGAAATTCTCCATTTGTAATTTGCAGCTGGATAAAATGTGTAGATTCTTGTTTTTATTCTGTTTTACTATCATCAGCCTCAAAATTGATAAAATATCTTTAGTGAGGCGTTTTATTTTTATTTGTTTCATTTTTTGCAGTTAACTATTTCAATATTAATAAACCTTAGACTATCAATCTTCTCATTAAGATACACAATATGGACAAAGGTTTGTTGACACGACAATAAGATTCATATGTGCTTAATGAACATCCCATTCCACATTTAGTCCCCATTTGCTGTAACTCCACTCGTCTGGGAATGTCCACTAGATTTTGGAGTGTGCTTTAGAGTGCTTCGTCACCGTTCCGATTCATCCCAAAAGTGTTCCATAGGTTTGAGGTCAGAGCTCTATAGCAGAAGAACTTCCACTCCAAACCATTTAAACCATATCTTAATGAAGCACAGGTACATTGTCATGCTGAAACAGGTTTGGGTCAGGTAAAGGGAAAATGTCATGTTACCACATCCAAATACATCCTATACAATCGTGTGCCTCCAATTTTGTGTTAACAGTTGGCGGAAGAACCTCGTATCTCAGGAATAGTCAGGTGTCCTAAAACATACAGTTTAACCTCCGCTGTCTTGAGGACTGTAACCACACTGTAACAATACAGACTCTGTAGACTCCTTTCTATTAATGTTAAGCAATTGAAAACCATGAACTATCAGTGGTTAAGATATTGGTCTTCAAATCAGAAGCTGTCAAGCTGTCACTGCACACTTTGAGCAAGGCCCTTGACCTTCAACTGTGATTGTTCTCAATATCAATTAGATTGTCCAGATAAGAGAGTCTGCCAAATGCCATAAATGTAATGTAGTGTAATGTAATTTGAATTGCAGCCTGATCTACATCTAAGTAAAAATCTAAATGTTACCTTTAAAATGTAACATTTTATAATTTATTTTGAGATCTTTCACCTCTCCCTGTTTACTCAGATCCTCTTCTGCACTTTAAACTCACACAAAGTGGACATGCAGAAGCTGTTGGGAGGGCAGATCGGTCTTGAGGACTTTATCTTTGCTCACATCCGAGGAGAAACCAAAGAGGTGGAGGTCACTAAAACGGAGGATGCCCTTGGCCTGACCATCACAGATAATGGGGCAGGATATGCTTTCATTAAGGTGACACACACACACACACACACACACACACACACACACACACACACACAGGTATTTGTATGGATGTTTTATTTACATTTGTGTTACTGTGGCTAAAGAAGTGGTTAACCTCATTAAGTAAGGACACAGGTGAATGGATGGTGAAGAGACAGACCAATATCAGGATGCAAAGACAGACAGACAGACAGACAGAGAGAGAGAGTGAGAGAGAGAGAGAGAGAGAGACACACACACACACACACACACACACACACAGATACAGATATGCAGGCAGAGAAATGGATGGGTAAATGGATGGAGGTAAGACAGGCAAACAGGCAGAGGATTATTAGAGGACAAACAGAAGTACAGACACAAATACAGAAATATATAGTTGGATAAAAGGAGGGCAAACAGAATGAGCATAGATAGATAGATAGATAGATAGATAGATAGATAGATAGATAGATAGATAGATAGATAGATAGATAGATAGATAGATAGATAGATAGATAGATAGATAGATAGATAGATAGATAGATAGATAGATAGATAGATAGATAGATAGATACTGTCCAGCTAGAAGTACAGACAAGAACTACAGAAATATAATTGGATGGATGGAGGGCAAACAGATTGAGGACAGACAGACAAAGATAGATAGATAGATAGATAGATAGATAGATAGATAGATAGATAGATAGATAGATAGATAGATAGATAGATAGATAGATAGATAGATAATGTCCAGCTATTTACCCTTGCCCTTTCTGATAGAGGATAAAAGAGGGCAGCACCATTGACCGGCTGAAAAACGTGTGTGTCGGTGATCACATCGAGGCCATTAATGACCAAAGCATTGTGGGATGTCGTCATTACGAAGTGGCCAAGATGCTAAAGGAGCAGCCACGAGGAGAACCTTTCACTCTCAGACTTGTGGGACCCAAGAAAGCATTTGGTGAGTCATCAACTCCTCCGCATGTGTCTTCATCATCACCTCCATGTCTTTGTATGTGTGTGTGTGTGTGTGTGTGTGTGTGTGTGTGTGTGTGTATGTGTGTGTCATCATACTAGACTATTCTCATCATTCAGTGCTCAGCTTTTACTCACTAACAAATGTGAATCTGTGGTATTTTTGTACATTAGGTATACCGACATTTTAGGTAATTTTGTAGTTTTGATGTGTTATTTTTTTTACTACTGTCTCATATACTTGCAACTTATCTACAACCAAAAAAGCTAATGAAATCACGTTTGATGGCATAAATTATGTATACATTTATGATTTTACATTTATATATAATCCACTCCAACCCATTTATATATATATATATATATATACACATACTGATCAGGCATAACATTATGACCACCTGCCTAATATTGTGTTGGTCCCCCTTTTGCTGCTAAAACAGTTCTGACCCTTCGAACATACCAGCATGAACTTCTTCAGCAATTTGAGCTACAGGAGCTCGTCTGTTGGATCAGACCACATGGACCAGCCTTCGCTCCCCATGTGTCTCAGTTAGCCTCTGACACCCATGACCCTGTCGCTGGTTCACCACTTTTCCTTCCTTGGACCACTTTTGATAGATACTGACCACTGCAGAATGGGAACAGCAAACAAGAGCTGCAGTTTAGATGCTCTGACCCAGTCGTCCAGCAATCACAATTTGGCCCTTGTCAGACCTGCTCAAATCCTTACACTTGCCCATATTTCCTGCTTTTAACACATCAACTTTGTGGACAAAATGTTAATTTGCTGCCTAATATATCCCTCACAGTAATATGTGCCATGATGTAGAGATAATCAGTGTTATTCTTTTCACAGGTCAGTGGTCATAAAGTTATGCCTGATTGGTGTTTAGCCAACTCAATCATAATTTATTTGAACAAACTCAGGAACTCATCAGGTAGATTGTTCCAAACGTCATTGAAAACCAACCATAGATCTTTGTGAATGAAGGCTGCCTCACATCCTTTTGTCTCTTCATGTAACCCCAAATAGACTGGATAATACTGAGAACAGGGCTTTGTAGAAGCCAAAACGATTAATAGCCCTCTTTGGAAAACTAGAACAAAGACTTCTTGTTCTTCTCTATGTGGAAGATATTTCTTCATGACATTGGCTGTATGTTTGAGGTTGTTGTCCTGCTGCAGAATAAATGTGGGGCCACTTCCCAGATGGTACTGCATGATGAATAAGTATCTGGCTGTATTTCTCAGCATTTAGGACACCATTAATCCTGACCAAATCTCCAACTTCCTAATTTCTAATAGTATTATTACTTTTTCTTCTTTGTCTTCTTTCGGCTGCTCCTGTTAGGGGTCACCACAGCGGATCATCCATCTCCATACCGCCCTGTCCTCTACATCTGCCTCTTTCACACCAACTACCTGCATGTCTTCCCTCACCACATCCATAAACCTCCTCCTTGGCCTTTCTCTTTTCCTCCTTCCTGGCAGCACCATCCTCAGCATTCTTCTATAGAAATACTCCATGTCCCTCCTCTGCACATGTCCAAACCATCTCAATCGTGCCTCCCTCACGTTGTCACCAAAACGACCTACATGAGCTGTCCCTCTAATAAACTCATTTCTAATCCTGTCCATCGTCGTCACTCCTAATGAAAATCTCAGCATCTTCAACTCTGTTCTTATAGTATTATTACTTATTGTAATTAAAAAATATTCAAATAGTTAATTAAAAATAACTCTAATCCATCTTTGAATATTCCTACATTCCTGTAGAGAACTGTTAAAAGCCAAATTAAAATAATTTAACGAAACATAACCAATAAACTTGACAATAAATTCATTGTTACATAAAGACACGTTGAAGGTGGAGAAACACTGCCATCTTGTGGTAAGATGCGGTATTAGCACAAAATCATGTTTCACACGCAAATAGGTGACCACCTTTTCCCCACTAATTACTGCTCTACTACACCCATATCCACCCCTTATCCTAACCTTATTAACACAAAGAACACAATTTCTTAAAAAAAATAAAAAATAAATAAAAACTAATTGTAATCCAAAAAGGTCAATAAGATATATATGTTTATATTCATATATTTGTTTATATTTATTATTAGTTTCCTTGCTCATTATCTTCCGCACATTTTTTTTTAACCCTTGTAGCCTTTATATTTATTTTCTGTACATTTATCCACTGTGTGACTGATCTGTACAACCCGGACTTAACACACAACCGTACACTCTTCGCACACCCATGACTTCAGTACCACTCACATTACATCACTTCATTACCATAAACTTTTTCAAAAGCTTTTTTTGCACATCTTTTCTGAACTGCTGCTATATTGCTCTTTTGCACAACATTTTTTGTTTTACATTTTGGCTACTGTTCAATTTTGTTCACTTACTGGTGGAGCTATTTTGTGTTTTGTGTTTTGTCCTGCACTGTCTTGTGTTGTCTTTGCACTGTCTTGTGTTGTCTTTGCACTGTTTGCACCAGGTTGCACACATGCACTTTATGTGGCGAGGACACTTACTAGTCCTTTGCCCTGTGTGTTTTGTTTCTGTGATTGTTGTTTAATGTAGCATCAGGGTTCTGGAGGAACGTTGTTTCATTTCACTGTGTACTGCGTCAGCTATATATGGTTGAAATGACAATAAAAGCTTCTTGACTTGACTTGGACTAAGGTTAGATAATCCACCACATAAACACTCCACCACACAATAGAGCAAAGAAATAAAAACAATTACATTTCAAAGTTACAGTGAATTACTTATACTGTGTATTGAGTGCTTATACAAGGTCCCTTTCCATGAAATATGCCAGAGAGGAAACTAACACGTCTCTCACGTACACAGAGCTGAGAATCTTATGGTCTGGAGCACTAACAATAAAGGGGAGGTATTTCCTGCCGATGGGTCATTCAGTGTTTTGGAGTACGACGGAAATGGAAGGTCACGTCTGGTGGAAATATCCTGTTAATAAGAATATTTATCGTATGAAGCCAAGACATACACCGTGTGAGATTTTTCTGACCTTCAATGATATATATAGTGTTGAAAACACTGGAACAACAAAATTCAAGCTCAAAATATAGAAATAGAACCATTTAGGCGGAAAGACGTCAAAAAAAAAGAAATGCTGAAGCCCTGGTCCTCAAAAGGACACACAAAGCATGTATCAATTTAACAGATTTGGAGGACTTTTCAAATAAAAGTGAAAAATACACCGATCGGACATAACATTACAACATTATAACATTATGAGTGGTGAAGTGATTAACACTGATTATCTCTTCCTAATGGCACCTGTTAGTGAACAAGTGAACATTTTGTCCTCAATGCCGATGTGTTAGAAGCCAGAAATATGGACAAGCGTAAGAATTTGAGTGAGTTAGTCGTCTATGTCTAGACGACTGGGTCAGAGCATCTCCAAAACTGCAGCTCTTGTGGGATGTTCCTGGTCTGCAGTGGTCAGTATCTAGCAAAAGATCTCCAAGGAAGGAACAGTGGTGAACCAGCACGTGAGGCACGAAGGCTGGTCCGTGTGGTCCGATCCAACAGACGAGCTTCTGTATTGCTGTTAATGCTCACTGTTTTAGCAGCTAAAGGGGGACCAGCACAATATTAGGCAGGTGGTCATAATATTATGCCTGATCAGTGTATACACTCTATGCTAAAAAAAGAATATTGGGACACCTGACTTTTTTTTGTGGTTCTTCCTCAAACTGTTACCACAAACATGGAGACACACAATTACATAAGACGTCTTTGGGTGTGGTAGATTTACATGTTCTCTTCACTTGAACAAACCTGTTCCAGCATGACAATGCCTCCATGAAGATATGCTTTACATTGTTTGAAGTGGAAGATCTTGAGTGGCCTGCTATAGAGCTATAAGCCGTATTAAACACCTTGGTTATAAATTGAAACACTGACTGCACCCAAGGCCTCCTCACCTCACCTACATCAGTACCTGACTTTACTAACACCCTTGTGACTGAATGAGCACAAATCTCCACAAGCACACTCACAAAATCTAGTAGAACATCTTCCCAGAAGAGTGGAGTTCATCCGAACAGCAAACTAACACCCTTGTGGGCGACAATTCTGTCACCTAAATAAGGATTTCAGAACAGATGCATAATAAAACCATGAAGCAATCAAGGCATCAAATTAGCAATTAGCAGTGCGTGTATTTGCTAATTCTACACTTAAGAAACCTCAGAAAAACAAGCTAGTTGGATAAACACGTTTTTCTTCTGTAAAGGGTAAAATGCATGTTGAAAAAGTGCTTTTAAAAAAAACGTTACTATGGCTAATCGGTACCTTCAACGCAGTGTGCTATCTCTTAATTACTAAACCTGAGCTACATTAGCTTCTTAGCTCAACTGCAAGACAATAAGCTCTTAATCGCCCCTTGCTTAAATTATGCCGGGACATAAAGTGTTTAAGAGCAGCCAGTAATGATAATGATCTGCATGTAATTTATAATTTCAGGGGTTAAAGACACTAATGTTATTGAGATGGAACTGCTCTGATCTCACTTGGCGGGGAAATCGTTCGCCCATTGTGCAGAGATTCAGCAAATTCGCGGAATTACTGTTAATGTGCACACGGAGAAAATGAGCATGCCTGTTCGCTCTCTGTTAATAATTGAAGGGCCTTTGATTATCATTATACCATTAGCTAATTGGATGTTTGAAAATGATGGATTAGCGTTCATGGGCACAATGCATGTAATTACAGTCCCTCATGCACACGGAGCATCTTGCATTCAGCACCAAGTGAGAAGAAGGAGCACAGCTAAGGGACAAAATGGCCAATGAAACGTCAAAGCAGGCGGTTTTCTGTATTATATGTCCTTTATAGTAAAATGCACAGTGTTTTTTTATATTACTGCTTAAGTATCTTATGAATGCTTGTGGTTTCCTCCAGAGGTGGAAAGAGTAATAAGATACTCTACTCGAGTAAATGTACTGTTACTTCAATGTAATTTTACTTAAGTACAAGAAAATTATATGTCTAAAAATTTTCTCAAGTAAAAGTAAAAAGTAGAACTTAAAATTCTAGTGAAGTTCAAAAAGGACAAGGAGATATAAATGTCAAACTAGTTGTTTTTAATTAAAGAAACACCTTTACAAATTAAAGTGCAATATAAAAAAAATAAAGAAAAGAATTAAGAAAGAAACCCCAAAACACTACAGCAAATGACTTGAGTCTAATGTGAGTTATGCACTTTTTCAGCAAAAATATATCTCCTTTTATAAGGTAATTTATGATGATGAGCAATGAGATATTCAGATAGTAACTGAACGCACTGAACAACTTTTACATCGATGGCATCTCACTTTTCATCACTGCTGTCTGTCTTATCCATCTCGGTCTTTCTTTCTTGTGAGTTTATCACATTCAATTATTAACGGCTGCTCCCATTAGGGGTCGCCACAGCGGATCATCCGTCTCCATACCCCCCTGTCCTCTACATCTGCCTCTTTCACACCAACTACCTGCATGTCTTCCCTCACCACATCCATAAACCTCCTCCTTGGTCTTCCTCTTTTCCTCCTGCCCGGTGGCTCCATCCTCAACATTCTCCTACCAATATAACTCAAAATGTTACTCAATTAAAGTAACACGACTAAATGTAATTCATTACTTTCCCTCTCTGGTTTTCTCAGATAAAAAAAAAATCCTTGAAGAGTCCGACACACAGACCTCACAGGTCCTTGATAACAGACACATCTCAGCATCTGAAACATTTTTCAGGGAATTGTTGTTGAATTGTTCATGGAATTGAAAACAATTCCTGGAATTGTTGATGTGCTTCATTAGTAGTTTGTAAAGTGACCTCATTAGGCTTAAATGGGGGAAAATACTAAACTGTAGATCAAGGAATCCTCCAAGATACGACACCGGTTATTATTCCCAAGTCGTAAAAATAGACCAGTTCACAGTCCTTGAGCAAAGGCCCAGGTCTTGAAAGTCTCCAGGAGCACTTAAAATGCCAAAGTGCTGACTCTGCACTCTCACCTGCATTCACTTTTGTTTGAGATAATAGATATAAGGCTATTAAAGGTCGCTCTATAGGTTCTTGAGTTGTACAAGAGCAAATCCATTTTCCACAGTTCTTTTGGTAAAAGGAATTAGATCTCACCTCATCTCTCACCTGCCATTGACAGCAACACTAGCTGTCAACACGTTTATGTATGCGGAAGTTGGTTGTAAATTTTACTATTCTGTAGAAGTAAAATAGCTCCTTGTGAGGTCCACGGCACATGAACTTTTTATAACTGGGATCAAAGACCTCGGTTATGCTCTTCAGAAATTATAGAGGGAGGCATGTCAAAGTTCAACATGAAAATGTTGTTGTTTAGAACATTTATATTATTTCAGCATGGAATAATTCTGTCACAGTACTTCCCCATAAAAACTAATTTTTTTCCAGATAATCTTATTTCAGCTAATAATAATTTACAATATGTATTATTTTCTCTTTAATCTTTGATGAAAAATAAAAAAAGAATATCATGAAAAGCATTCATCCTCATGAGTAATTCTGGGAAGTATTGATTTTAAAGAATTTCTGTCCTAAGCTATATCATGCTTATGTGCATTTTATTCACATGAGAAATGTCAGAAATTTGACCCAAAGTCTGTTTGTGTATCTCCATCGAGACATGATCGGTCAGAGGACCCGAGCACCGAAGTCCAGCGAGGGAAAAATGGTCAGTGGGAAAGAAACTCTTCGTCTTCGCTCGAAAGGAACGGCAACCGTTCAGGAAGTGGTGAGTTACTAATCAGTTTGCAATGCTGATGCGAAAACACTCTGAATACCTTAAACTCAAGACTATTTCTCTTCTTTTTCACACCAGCCCAGTGAGTTCGAGGAGAAGGCCATTAAAACAGTTGATGATCTTCTGGAGAGCTACATGGGCATACGGGATCCTGAACTTGGTGAGATGTGTGATTTAGCTTTAATGTGCCAGGTACTGTCTAATAAATTTCCCAAAGCAGCTGCAACTGAGAGATTTGAGTCTCAAAGCATTAGTAATAAACACAATACACATTCCAGTGGCCCACTCACATGTGTTCTTGCAATATCTTCCAGTAAGAATCATCAGACTCAGAATACTTGTTTTGTTATTAACATTTGTATTAAAATTTAGTTTCATTTTAGAAACCATGATGCCATGAAGCCAACCACTTGAATAAAGAGAGAAAAATAGAAAAAACAAAAAAGTCAGCTAGGCATAGTAGTACTTTTCACAAACTGTAGATGTAAATAAATGAAAATAAGGATTAGATCTACCCTTCTTCCTTGTGTAATACTGTCACAGTGCGAATGAAACGGAGGCGGAAGCCGAAGTACGGCTCGCTCGGGTTTCAATGACGAGAGTGAGGGAGAGAGATACACACAAGCACACACGCACACGCGCACACACACACTCATTTACATTTACATTTACATCTGCGGCATTTAGCAGACGCCCTTATCCAGAGCGACGTACAAAAGTGCTTTGAGCCTCTAGTAATGAATAAATCTACACTGGTATGCTAGATTACAAACTTAATATAAATATAACCCTTGACTCACACACACACACACACACACACACGCACACGGCAGTCTTTGGGTAGAGAGAGTCCGAGGTGCGCTTGGGGAGAAGTGTAGCTGATCCAAGATGCGCTGAAAGGAAACGCGCAGCCGGTGCAGGATATTGGAGTCCGGAAGAAACGGAACATATAGAGTCCTGCATGAAACCATAAACACATACAATAACGAACGGGGAGTGAGTGTGAGTGAGGAGCTTATATAGAAGCGGGGTGGAGTGATGATGAGCCCCAGGTGAGCATGATTAAGCCTGGAGCTCCAGAGAGAGTGGAGGCATGATTGATGATGAGCCCCAGGTGTGCGTGGTTAAACCTGGAGCTCTAGGGAGAGCGGAGGCATAGAGAGCCACCAAAGGGGGCGTGGCAGGTGGATCCCTGACAAATACACTAGGTATGATATAGGCCCCATTTATACTGTTGTATATTTGTTGTCTTGGTGAAGTGTAGCTGTCGGCTGGAAGGAATCTCCGTAGACACAGATATTTCGTGTAAATAACGTCTTTTATTCAACACAGAAATATAGCATCTGTACAAGCTTTCTGGTTAAGCTTGGAGTCAGCGCGCTCTGATTCAAATGTCTGACTCCCGATCCATGGCTGCACACTCATTATATTCTGATCATTCTCTGGGTCCGCCTCTTAATGTATAACAGATGTATATGAGCCTATTGCGCAATAATGTTTATCATAAAGAGAACCCTGTCTTTGTCCAGATTTAATATATCTCAGATGTACCAGCGCTCACTTTCCCAGACCATTCATCTTAACATACAGTGAGAACGGGTCAGAGGTCTTTTCCCAAGAGGACATGCATCCTGGATCATATTCTATACTTCGGCTTATACTGATTTAAGGACGACCGCCCGTCTCATTTTCCCAGTCACGGCTCTTAAGATAAACACTATGGGCCTTTCATACCTTTGGCTTAAAGGAAAACATCTGGCCAGACGGTATAGTATAGGAACAGAGAATTATCTTCCGCTCCTTCATGTATTTCATTTGTAGAGAAATAATCTGAATTAAGGCCTTTAGATTCTACATATTTAAGGTATTATATATTTAAGATACTATAATACACTTATAATGCATCATCTGATGTGCAAGATTCTTATAAGGAATAAGACATCTGACTCATACTAAACCACAATCAGGTTGAGCAAGACCTTCCCTTTCCCAGGAAAGGATAGCTGTAATATGAGTATACTGCATTAAAAGGATTGAGTTATAAATCTTAAAAAATAAACCATTAGAAAGAGTATTAATGTCCAACCACTCCCACAGAGGAGGTGGGACCACAGTGGAGGCCCAAAGAACGCCATAGGCCTTTAAAGCTGACTTTAGTTTTAGATATAAAAGGAAGGAAAATCCAGGTACAGAAAACTCAGCACTTAATTCCTGAAACGATTTGAGGCCGTATCACAATAAATGTCATTTAATACATGAACACCAGCATCAGACTATTCTTTAAAAACAAAGGGTTTGTTACCAGTGCATAAACGATTATTATGCTATAATGGAGTTGTTTTAGTATATAAGAAGGGGCCACCCATAATTTTCTCAACCTTTTTTTATGCATGAAATAAATAATCAATACTAGGCACATATGATTTCTTTAAGGATTTTGAAATAACTGAAAAATGGAGATCTTGTAACCGAAGAGGAAGGATGATATTCTCCTCCAGAGCTCGCCATGAAACCGATGAATCTGAATTAACCCAGGTTTTGATTCCCCTTATTTAAAAAGCTAGATTATATAATTCAAATTTAGGAAAAGACAGACCTCCATCTAATTTCTTACCCTGCATCGTCTTGAGTCGGAGAATCAGAATACTTAATTTATCCCCTAGAGATATTGTTGGGTTGCAGTTGCTCACAGTAAAATTAAAGTTTAGATTAAGTAAAAAAAAAAAAAAAAAAAAGAATATTTAAATAAATATACATATTGTTATATATTAAGTAAAAGGAAATTTTTAGTTATTGTAAATGTAACAATTAATATTATTATTATTGCACTGAAATTGCACATAATTGCCCAAGATATTAACATTACATAAGTGTGGCATGAAATCGAGAAATCATCATTTTTTATTGTTTATCATTTGGTGCATCGTGAGTCTTTATTGTAGAAGCTTAGTGGTTGGGCTTCTGAATAAAAGGTTTTAAGTGTAAATCCCAACATCACCAAGCTGCCGCTCCTGGCAGCTTGAACAAGGCCCTTATTCCTCAACTGCTCAGTCATATAAGTCAGATAATTGTAAGTTGCTCTTGAGAAGAGTGTCTGCTAAATACAATACATTATATTTTGTTACATAGATAATGTTAACACTATATAATTTTAAGCGTTTTAGGGAATATTGGTAGATGATGAAAAAAAATTCCAGAATCCTCAGTGAAAATGATACCTAGATAGTCCCAATGGCCTTACTTGACTGCTCAAATCAGCCAGCTAGCAAACATGAGCCAAATTAACTGTTCAAATCAGCCAGCTAACAAACATAGGCTTAAACCAGCCAGCTAGCAAACATAAGCTAAAATCAGCCAGCTTGCAAACATAAGCTAAAATGACTGCTAGATATCTGCCAGCTAGCAAACATTGGCAAAAATCAGCCAGCTAGCATACATGAGCTAACTGGACTGCTCAGCCAGCTAGCAAACATAGACTACAATCAGGCAGCTAGCAAACATGAGCCATCTTGACTGCAAATATAAGTGCATTTTGTGAAGCTGTATCTATTAAATGTTTGTAAAATGTGTTTGTAAAATATTTTTGATTTCAAAAATATATTTCATTGCGCATCACAGCATACAACATATATTTAACATATAGTTTAACTATATTTTGGCCAAAAAATATTTTGTTATTGTATGGAACACATCATTTTTCATTTTGAAATAACAATATTCAATAGATGACACAATTTGTGCACAAAAGTATTGGGACACTGACATTTTCAGCCATATGTGGTTCTTGCAGAAGCCTGTACTTTTCTCAAAATCCTTACTTCATCTCTCAGAAGTAAGTATTTGTGTCAATGAACATCTTATTGCCTTCAGCATGACAAATCCTTTTGTCATTGTTTACATACAGATCGTCAAAATGTTTAGGCATGTTGTCAGTATGACGATGCACAGTATCAGGGTTTCTTGATAAAACCTTCTTCTGTATGGCATCTATGAATTTCAACAGCACAAATTTATTTATTTGACTGCATATTTGATTTATATTGAGTGCAAGAGACTGGACAGGATTCACACTTTTACTGAACTTTACTAGTGTTCATTTTTTTCTTGGTTGTTCATCCATTTTCAGAAATTGTAATTCTGTGTTTTGTTCTGTCTGTATACACTCTCCAATTGAAGGTTCATGTGCACAAATGACTAAATGATGTGGAGGTTGAACAAGTAGTTTTGAGAATTTTATTTCTGATCTGAGAAACGCTCCAAAGCGACTTAGAAAAAACTGTAATATTGAATTAGTTCACTGGAGCATCTGCAAAAAAGGAAGCAAGTAGAAAATCTTTACTAAAAGATATTATGTTTTTAATTTGAAGGCTGATGGAAAGATTTCAGTAGAAAAAAATGAACTCGAACTCACAGAGTTTACTAACACAGTTTATCTGGTTGCAAAAATGACATAGCTGCTGCCTTTATACAGCAGTATACAGCAGGTCCCTGGTGGTCTAGTGGTTAGGATGCAGCGCTCTCACTGCTGCGGTCCGGGTTCGATCCCCGGTCGGGGAACCAACCCCAGCCACTCTTATTGCCGGTCCCAAGCCCGCATAAATGGGGAGGGTTGCGTTAGGCATCCGGCGTAAAAACATGTGCCAAATCAAACATGCGGACGATCCGCTGTGGCGACCCCTAATGGGAGAAGCCGAAAGAAGATATATACAGCACAGTTTCCTAATCAATACTTAAAGTGACTGATGCTACCATTAAAGTTTCACTATGCAACACCTATTTCCCTATAAATCTATTGGATTAAAGTGATTGCAAATGCAGAAGACTGAATTTCTTCTGTTTGGCATCTATGAATTTCAACAGCACAAATATTTTTGACTGTATATTTATGTGTATTACTGTATGTGGGATATTGATTGCAAGAAACCAGACAGGATTCACACTTTTACTGTACTGCATTAGTGTTCGTTCTTTTCCTGGTTGTTCATCTATTTTCAGAAATTTTAATTCTGTGTTTCATTTTGTCTGTATACACAGACCAATTAAAGGAGCACAAGAATTACCGTTGACCCATTTTAGAGATCTAGTTGATCAAGTCAAGTCAAGTCAAGAAGCTTTAATTGTTCTTTCAACCGTATATATTCAAGTCAAGTCAAGTTAAGTTTATTTTTATAGTGCTTTCATAACAGACATTGTCTCAAAGCAGCTTCACAGAATTTAAGAGTTAAGGTGAGCGATGTGTGTTTATCCCTGATGAGCAGGCTTGGCGACTGTGGCAAGGGAAAACTCCCTTATATGAGGAAGAAACCAGACTCAATAGGGGACCATCCTTATTTGGGTGATATCAAGAGTGTGATTATAAATCTTTAAAACAATACAAAACACCGTAGAGTGAGAATTAACATGAGCACCGGAATGTAAGATTATGTGTAATGTTCTTTCTACAGTCTTATACAGTCATTTGAGGTTATGGGGTTATGGAGCCAGGAGCTACTGGGCAACTCATAAAATAGCTCAACATTTGAGATTATCATAGATCCAACACCAGCTTCTCCATGCCAGAGCCTTTAAACACTCAAAGAAGTCCAATGTCCAAACTCTACATAAAGTGAAGTCCAAATGGTGCTGGTACGTTGCTAGATGGTTTGGGATGTTTGCAGGGCTCGACATCTACTTCTTTAAAGGTCCACAATCTTCATGAGGTGGAACACTACTGGAGCTGGTGCAACCTCGGGATGACTCGGAATAGGTAGAGAGAGAGAGAAGCAGTGGAGAGGAATTAGCATATGTGTTATGTGTAGGACTTGCGTTTTTAATCTGCACTTAAGATGGAAGATTGTATCTGAGCCCCGAACACTGTCAGGAAGACTATTCCAACGTTTAGCAGTTAAATGTGAGAATGTTCTACCACCTTTAGTGGACTTTGCTATTCTAGGAACTACTAGAAGTCCATAGTTTGAGATCTCAAGGAGCGTGATGGATTGTAGCGTTTTAGAAGACTGGATACATACATGGGAGCTAAACCATTTGTAGTTAAGTAACAAAACTTATAAAAATGATTGGAAACTTAAGGTAGCCAGTGTAGGGATGATAAGATTGGGGTTATATGGTCATATTTTCTTGACCTTGTGAGAAATCTGGCTGCTGCATTCTGAACTAACTGTAGCTTGTTAAATAATAAAGCAGGACATCCACCTAGTAATGCATTACAATAGTCCAGTCTGGATCTGGAGGTCATAAATGCTTTTAGATTTTATTTGTAAAAAGCCTTCATTTGTCACATAAGTATTACAGCACCGTGAAATTCGCTTTTTCTTTCGCATATTCTAGCTTGCTCAGAAGCTGGGGTCAGCCATGATACGGCGCCCCTGGAGCACAAAGGGTTTAGGGCCTTGCTCAAGGGCGGTAGCTTGGTGATACTGGGGCATGAACCCCTGACCTTCTGATCAGTAACCCAGCACCTTAACCAATGAGCTACCACTCTCCAGATATAGGCAACATGTTTCTTAGCTTAGCAATATTTATAACGTGGAAGAAGGCTGTTTTTATAATATGGTTATCATGATTTTCAAAAGACAAGTTGCTGTCTAAAATAACTCCCAGGTCCTTTACTGTTGAACTAGTATTTACAGTAGATGCATCTAAACGCAGGTTAAAATGCTGGAGCTTCTGTGTACTGGTTTTTGGGACGATGAGCAAAATCTCTGTCTTATCAGAACTGAGCCAATTGGTTAACCGTGCCAATTGAGCTGTATCGTCTGGTTTAAAGGTGATTTATAGCTGGGAATCATCAGCATAGCAGTGGAAGCTAATCCCATGTCTTCTAATAATATTTCCCAAGTGAAGCATGTACAGTGGGTACGGAAAGTATTCAGACCCCCTTAAATTTTTCACTCTTTGTTATATTGCAGCCATTTGCTAAAATCATTTAGGTTCATTCTTCTTCCTCATGAATGTACACATAGCACCCCATACTGACAGAAAAACACAGAATTGTTGACATTGTTGCAGATTTATTAAAAAAGAAAAACTGAAATATCACATGGTCCTAAGTATTCAGACCCTTTGCTCAGTATTTAGTAGAAGCCCCCTTTTGATCTAATACAGCCAGGAGTCTTTTTGGGAAAGATGCAACAAGTTTTTCACACCTGGATTTGGGGATCCTCTGCCATTCCTCCTTGCAGATCCTCTCCAGTTCTGTCAGGTTGGATGGTAAACGCTGGTGGACAGCCATTTTTAGGTCTCTCCAGAGATGCTCAATTGGGTTTAAGTCAGGGCTCTGGCTGGGCCATTCAAGAACAGTCACGGAGTTGTTGTGAAGCCACTCCTTCGTTATTTTAGCTGTGTGCTTAGGGTCATTGTCTTGTTGGAAGGTAAACCTTCGGCCCAGTCTGAGGTCCAGAGCACTCTGGAGAAGGTTTTTGTCCAGGATATCCCTGTACTTGGCCGCATTCATCTTTCCCTCGATTGCAACCAGTCGTCCTGTCCCTGCAGCTGAAAAACACCCCCACAGCATGATGCTGCCACCACCATGCTTCACTGTTGGGACTGTATTGGACAGGTGATGAGCAGTGCCTGGTTTTCTCCACACATACCGCTTAGAATTAAGGCCAAAAAGTTCTATTTTGGTCTCATCAGACCAGAGAATCTTATTTCTCACCATCTTGGAGTCCTTCAGGTGTTTTTTAGCAAACTCCATGCGGGCTTTCATGTGTCTTACACTGAGGAGAGGCTTCCGTCGGGCCACTCTGCCATAAAGCCCCGACTGGTGGAGGGCTGCAGTGATGGTTGACTTTCTACAACTTTCTCCCATCTTCTGACTGCATCTCTGGAGCTCAGCCACAGTGATCTTTGGGTTCTTCTTTACCTCTCTCACCAAGGCTCTTCTCCCCCGATAGCTCAGTTTGGCCGGACGGCCAGCTCTAGGAAGGGTTCTGGTTGTCCCAAACGTCTTCCATTTGAGGATTATGGAGGCCACTGTGCTCTTAGGAACCTTAAGTGCAGCAGAAATCTTTTTGTAACCTTGGCCAGATCTGTGCCTTGCCACAATTCTGTCTCTGAGCTCTTCAGGCAGTTCCTTTGACCTCATGATTCTCATTTGCTCTGACATGCATTGTGATCTGGAAGGTCTTATATAGACAGGTGTGTGGCTTTCCTAATCAAGTCCAATCAGTATAATCAAACACAGCTGGACTCAAATGAAGGTGTAGAACCATCTCAAGGATGATCAGAAGAAATGGAAAGCACCTGAGTTAAATATATGAGTGTCACAGCAAAGGGTCTGAATACTTAGGACCATGTGATATTTCAGTTTTTCTTTTTTAATAAATCTGCAACAATGTCAATAATTCTGTGTTTTTCTGTCAATATGGGGAGCTGTGTGTACATTCATGAGGAAGAAGAATGAACTTAAATGATTTTAGCAAAAGGCTGCAATATAACAAAGAGTAAAAAATTTAAGGGGGTCTGAATACTTTCCGTACCCACTGTATATTGTGAAAAGCAGGGGTCCTAGAACTGAACCTTGTGGCACCCCTTAGTTTACTTGCATTAACCTGGATAGTTAAATCTACAAAATGGTAACAATCAGACAAGTAGGATTTAAACCAGTATAGCTGACGCAGTAGACAGTGAAATGAGACAACGTTTCTCCAGAACCCCGGTGCTACATAAAACAACATAGAGCGACATCACACAACATAGAGCTACATAACAGAACACAGAGCTAAGCTAAGTAAGTGTCCTCACCAGATAAACTGCATCGTGAGCAACCTGTTGTAAACAGTGCAAGACAAAGACAGTGCAAACAAATGACTCAAGACTGTGTGGAACATATACACAAAAGACAAAATAGCGCCGACCAGTAAACCTACTGTATAATATACAGTACAATGTGCAGAAGAGAGAACTATATACAAGAGTGTAAGAGTGTAAACATGAACACAATGTTGTGCAAAAACAGCAATATGAGCCAATTTAAACACTTTGCATTTAATGACATGGGTTAAGACTGTTCAGGTGAGAACCAGTATAATAAATTTTGATTAACATGACTTAAACAACTGGTAATTAATAATTAAATAGTTAAATAATTTTTTCTTGATGATGTACCAAAGCATTTGCACTTTGTTTAAAGCAATGAGAAATTGCTTTTATAATTTACAAGTTTTGAGAATTTAATTTCTGATCTGAGAAATTACCTGATTAATATACTCTTTACAAAACATGATATTTTGTTCGAAAGAAGACACTGTAATTTATTTTCTTCTTCTCAAACGGTTAAACTTTTTGTTTCTTTGCAGCAACAACCATTGTGGAAGTCGCCAAAGACAAGCAAAATCCAGACGATTTCGCAGAGGCTCTAGATTCTGTCCTGGGGGATTTCGCCTTCCCTGACGTCTTTCTGTTTGACATCTGGGGAGCTCTTGGGGATGTAAAGAACGGCAGAGTTTAGACCAATTTTTCAACCTAGTTGTGTCTCCCTGTATTCCAACACTGAGATTTTAGTATTATCACAGTATTCTCCTCTCAGATATAACTGCTGTTTTTCAACCCTTGGATGCTATTGGTAATTCAACAAGAGATTTAAAGATGACACTTAATTTTTCACATGTTTATTATTAATCGTTGACATTTCTGAACCTCAAGTTCAGAGCTAACACTAACCCCATAAAGTCCTTGAGTGCAAAGACCTGAAGTATGTGGTGTATCATTAATTCGTTTTTTTTTCTTGATGCAAAATAATTGACAGAAGACCTCAAATATGGACCAGCAACTGGGAACAACAGTCAGATGATAAAATTATAACCAAGTTTGGGATTTAATGTTTGCTGCTTTTATTAAGTAGCAAACATTAAATCCCAAACTTGGTTATAATTTTATCATCTGACTGTTGTGGTAAGATTAATATATCTTGGCTCAGCTATCTTTGGGCCAGTATAAAGTTTATTGTTACTGAAATATAAATGTAATATTTAATAATCAGCACATGTACACCAGTGTCAAAACCTAAAATTCTTATGGAAAAAACATCAAAAAAATTAAATGATTATTTAAAGTTTAGGAAGTCTGGAAGTGACTGTTGATTACCAAAATGCTTTTAGGAAAACAGTTTATTGAGTCATAACATGATCCAGAATAACATGCTCCAGAAATTCAGCGGCTGGTTGTCTATATTTAACTTGAATATTGGCAGCTGACCAGTGACGGGAACATTCCACTAAATCCGTATCCATTAATACGGCTTAAACACTGCAGTGTGTTTGAGTCTGTCCATGTAAAGGTCAATCATTCGAATCGCATAAATAACAGGCCATTTTATAACCACAGACTGTATGGAAGATGAAGTGAAATGGAAAAGACTTTATTGCTCTTTGGGTTTGGTCTTGTTTTGTCTTTCATACTACTAACGTTTGCTTACAAATGAAGGTTTTCTTTTCATGTGTGAAGATTTTGTGTTGTGTATAGAGGACTTGAATTATTGCACTATTGGCAAGCTTGTCTGCGTTTAAGACTCACTATTACACAGAGGCTTCTGCACATGTTTTCAAAGGGGAACAGTCACATCTGGTTATTTTTTAACAGGGGAAACTCCTGGACTACACAGAGCCTAAAAAAGCATTTTATTTGACTGAAATGGGTCATTGGGCTTCATTGCCAAAATGAAGTAGATGTCATTAAATTCAGGGCATGTATTCAGTACATTATTGACCAAATAACTGTATAAAAAGGTCAAACAACCTGAAATAGCGTAGTTTTTATAGATCTTGTTTTTGAAATAGCATCAAGGTGTATCCCAATGTCACTATCTGTATCTGTTAATGGCTCCAAATACCCATAACTGTATTTCAATTCTAGATGATTGAGGTATAAATGAGAAAGACTAAGACTGCCGATAACATCTCTATTTGAGACCAATTTTAAAGTCAAGTCTTAACTAGAGATCTAGAACTAAATCAGTATAACCTGTCAAATTTAGCTCACAACCATCTATGGTTGACTGATGTTTAAAAAAATAATCAGCTCACACAGTTATTTTATTCTTGTAGTATGCAAGGATTCTCACAGAAATGAGAATGAACTTACACAGTTTCAGTGTTATACTCTATATGTAAATTTTCTAACCCAGTAACGGTGCATATCCACTATATGAACAAAAGTATTGTAATACCTGACTTTTTCAGCTATATGTGGTTGTGGTTCTTCCTCAAACTGTTACCACCAAAATTAGAGGCATACAATTGTATAGGATGCGTTCGGATGCTGTGGCATTGAATATTTCCCTCACTTTAACTATTAGACCCAAACCTGTTCCAGCACAAACCGAGCTTTAAAAAGATATGGTTTGCATAAGTTTCATTGAAAGATCTTGAATCTCCTGCTATACAATTTTGACCTCAACCGTACTGAACACCTTTGGGGTGAATTGGAACGCTGACTACACCCCAGACCTCCTCACATCACCTACATCAGTACCTGACTTTACTAACACCCTTGTGGCTGAATGAGCATAGATCTTGTGGAACATCTTCCCAGGAAAGTGGAGGTTATTATATGAGCAAATGGGGACTAAATGTGAATTATAAAGAAAAACAGATCATATGAATCTTACAGGGTTCCCCTTTAAATGTACTTTGTATTATGGACACACGTATCCTTGCCTTCAATTTATCAATAATCTATGGTGTGGATTTGTCATATCATGTTTTATTGATACACTGTATGGATATCTTGTACTATTTTCAAATTGAAGACCTGACAATGTACAGCAACTTAAAAATATATGTCCCTAAGTTACCAATAAAAACTTGTAAACTACTACTTCTTACTGCTGAATTATGATAATGCAAATGTGATCATTCAGTAATACAAACCCGATTCCAAAAACACTGTACAAATTGTGAATAAAAAAGGAATGCAATCATTTACAAATCTCATAAACTTATATTTTATTCACAATAGAATATAGATAACATATCAAATGTTGAAAGTGAGACATTTTGAAATGTCATGCCAAATACTTTAGATTTCATGAGAGCTACACATTCCAAAAAAGTTAAGACCGGTAGCAATAAGAGAAAAGTTAAATGTACATATAAGGAACAGCTGGAGGACCAATTTGCAACTTATTAGGTCAATTGGCAACATGATTGAAAAAAATTAGCCTCACAGAGTGGCAGTGTCTTTCAGAAGTCAAGATGGGCAGAGAAATAGTGGAGCAATATCAGAAAGGAGTTTCTCAGAGAAATATTGCAAAGAGTTTGACGTTATCATCATCTACAGTGCATAATATCATCCAAAGATTCAGAGAATCTGGAACAATCTCTGTGCGTAAGGGTCAAGGCCGGAAAACCATACTGGATGCCCGTGATCTTCGGGCCCTTAAACGGCACTGCATCACATACAGGAATGCTACTGTACTGGAAATCACAACATGGGCTCAGGAATACTTCCAGAAAACATGGTCGGTGAACACAATCCACCGTGCCATTCGCCGTTGCCGGCTAAAACTCTATAGGTCAAAAAAGAAGCCATATCTAAACATGATTCAGAAGCGCAGGTGCTTTCTCTGGGCCAAGGCTCATTTAAAATAGACTGCAGTCCAGATAGTCACCTATAGAAAACATTTGGCGCATCATAAAGAGGAAGACGCGACAAAGTAGACCTAAGAAAGACAACTAGAAGCCTGTATTAGACAAGAATGGGGCAACATTCCTATTCCTAAACTTGAGCAACTTGTCTCCTCAGTCCCCAGACTTTTGCAGACTGTTATAAAAAGAAGAGGGGATGCCACACAGTGGTAAACATGGCCTTGTCCCAACTTTTTTGAGATGTGTTGATGCCATGAAATTTAAAATCAACTTATTTTTCCCTTAGAATTAAACATTTTCTCAGTTTAAACATTTGATATGTCATCTATGTTGTATTCTGAATAAAATATTGAAATTTGAAACTTCCACATCATTGCATTTTGTTTTTATTCATAATTTGTACAGTGTCTTAACTTCTTTGGAATCGGGTTTGTATAATAAGTGTGTAAATGAAAGGAATGGTGAGTGTCATATTGGTGATGATTTATTTTCAACATTACGGCACTGTTCTCATGTCTGGCTATTGATTCATTTATAACAACAGCTGGCGTTTCAGCTGTCCTTCAAATCACAAGTTGGATTCATGTGCTCATTCTAATACATTATCATTTCTGTAGTTACAACTGACACAGGTACTTGTACGGAGGACAATTAGATAACACAGATAAAACAATGCATTGAAAATCATATCAACTGTTACAATGCTGTTTTCTGTAGGACAACTTGGATCGAGGCTCTGTGTAGTAATAACAGAGCTAAAAAAGCTGGACTCTCATGACCATTCCAAAATGTTAAATGGCACACATCCAAATGTTTTGTGTAAGAAAAATATATTTATAAGGTTCATACAGTAACAACAAAATGTAAATAAATTGGTAAAATGATTCAGTTGTCAGGTCTCCCTCTATGATGCAGACCTAAAACTGTAACAGAGTCTTTCTCTCTTCTGAAATTACAATGCACTACAATTTCTCGTTTATGGGATTGACAAGTCACAGGACATGGAGTGTCCCAAAGGTACCCATAACTAAGAAAGCCCAGTAGCATTTCTAGTTCCTGAGAAAGCTGATGAAGACCCAGCTCCCACCACACATCCTCATAAAATTTTACAGCGGGACCACTGTGAGCCTCCTGAGCAGCTGAATCACTGCTTGGGATGGGAATTGCACCGTCTTGGATCACAAGACCCTACAGCAGATAGTAAAGATGGCTGAGAAGATCTCTCTTCTCTTCATCATGGATATTTACAAGCCATCAGACTCTTTAACATGAAGGGACTGGACTGACTCTTACATACACACACATCAACCACAGAAATTCTGAATTTAGCTGAATTTTATTAAATAACAATCAGTGTTTTACTTATTAATATCACTTTATGAACAGATCGGTGTGATAAAAGTAACAATAGAGTCTTTTCACATAAACTGATTTGATTAAGGAAAGAGTCTTGTGACTAAAATAATAATATGAACATTATAGCCATAATTAATCATAGTACTTTGGATACTTAAGTACATTTGAATACAAATTCTTTTGTACTTTTCCAAAAAGTGAAAGTTTAAAGGGAGCACTTTTACTGGAGCAATATTTTCATTTTAAAACTTCATCCACCAGTGAATGTACACTGAACAGGTGCACATTATGTTGCTAGTTTTGATTAGTGTTGTCTAAAGTAACACATTGGTCCTGGAAGAATATTTTGTTTCACTGTGTACTGCACTGTATATGGTTGCAATAACAATTAAGCCTACTTGACATGACTTGACAAACATGAGGATTTTTTCCACAGCAGGCTGAAATGCTCTGCAAATAAAACAGGCTTGGTCATATCTTCATATATTTGTGTTAGAAATAAATATAGGATAAAGAACAACTATTTGTCCTCACCGTGTTTACCACCGAAGCTAAACAGCTCGATGTAATGCAAGTCAAAAAGTTCAGACTGGGCATGATTTATTTTATTAAGAAAAACCCCTTGGCATTTATGTTTGTGCCAGTGGAAATGTGGTGTGTTTTATTTTTGGGATCAAAGCCAGTAAGTCTGCCATGGCAGAGACCACCATGGAGATATTTTGTTTTCAAAGAATCATGCAAGATTATGAGATCAGCAAGCTTTTGATGCACAACATGGGTCTAAAGTGACCCGAGTTTTTGATTTTTCTTTGCAAGAAATTAATTTAATCATTCAGTATTCCAGGTATTTCTCAATCAATTAGTTTTTGATCATAACAAATCCTTATTTTTATTTTTTTTTAATAAAACTAATTTTTGTATCACTTCTTCTTCTTTCGGCTTCTCCCATTAGGGGTCGCCACAGCGGATCATCCGTCTCCATACCACCCTGTCCTGTACATCTGCCTCTTTCACACCAACTACCTGCATGTCTTCCCTCACCACATCCATAAACCTCCTCCTTGGTCTTCCTCTTTTCTTCTTTCCTGGCAGCTCCATCCTCAGCATTCCTCTACTGATATACCTCATGTCCTTCCTCTGCACATGTCCAAACCATCTCAACCTCGCCTTCCTCACCTTGTCTCCAAAACGTCCTATAATTTTCTTCTAATACACAACATGGGTCTAAATTCAATATATATCCATATTCAATCTCTATGTTATTTCAATCATGGCTGCGTTTCTTTGCTGAATCTTTGAAAAAAAAAATGTCTTATTTATTTAAGGTATTCATTAAATATCTTGTTTTTGAGTTCCATAAATTGTTTGTTTTTCTTCCTTACTTTATAAACATTTTTTGTATTTATACATAGATTTTTTTACAAATAGGCTGGATGGAAATGGCTACTATAAGAACGTGTCTAGGTTACGGATGTAACCCTAGTTCCCTAAGGGAACGAGACGCTGCATCGTCCAAAGCGTTTCGACGCAGCTCGAGTTCCTTAAAGGGAACTTCCCAGGAACCTATGGGAATTAATGTGTAATTTGGGAAAATGTATATAAACTCTATCATATATAAACATATATATAAACATTTTGGTTGGTCATAAGCTGACATGCATGCAAACTAATACATATTTAAAAAATGCTATTTTGTAACTTTGATTTAATTGTTAATATAATTTTGTTGCACAATAGCTTACACACAGCACAGGGAGGTTTTAAACAAAAAAATTTATGTAATATTTATGTTAATTATGTCAATAATTGCCAAGATGGACAATTTTTTAAATTTATTTATTTTACATTAGTTTGTGTGCAGGATTTAAGAAAGTATTTGCGTTATGCAATGGAGGAAGTCACAGTGCATGTAGGCGGTGTGGCCTTAATAAGTTTTAAACAAAATTATCCTGCAAGATTATCCAGTATTGAAAATTCATGGCAATAAGCAATAATTTGCCATAAGAACATATTTACTCCAGAAACAAATCTACTACCACACATTTCACAGCTTTTTTTAAGTGTTTTAACCTGCAACTTGACCATTATGGAGACTCTTCACTAGAACAAGCTGGACATATCTCCTGTTATGAAGCCATCCAAATCGAGGGAGAAGGAATTCAATGGTAACATGACTATGGTAAACTATCTGCCGAAGATGGGAAAGGCTGTTGTCCTTCTGAGAACCATGCATGATGACATAAACAGCAAATGACAACAGGGTAAAAAAGAAACCAGAATTTATCTAGTACTATAATAGAAACAAAGGAGGAGTGGACACAATGGATCAGATGGTTCGCACCTACTCGTAAGCAGAGAACACCATAACCATATTACAGATGCAATGGGAAGATGTGGGATAAAGAAAACAAAACGCAACCACCACCACAGGAGGACATCAGACAAGACTACTAATTATAGAGGACAGGATCTGCCCAGCTTCCAAAGACCGGAAAGTCACAATCTGAAAACAATCCTGTGTGCAAGGAGCACAAATGTGTAGTTGACATTTATGCAAGCACTGAAATGGCAATTTGAGTTTTTGTACCTGTGATTTTTTTGTCAGCATTATTTTCACATTCACTTTAATTGCACTACAGATACACTACAGTTCAATTTTTGTGTTATAGTTTTTCACGTGACTGTTTATATGAAATATTGTTTATAAATTTTTTGGTCTGAATTTTAATACCAGCTATAAATAGATATTTCCAAACCAGGCTCTTTTTCTTTCCACTCTCTTCTGCCTTTCTCAGGAAAACGTTTTGACACTGGAATTTCTCTCAGTTCACTCTGGATGAAAGTGTATGTGCTGATGACTTTACAGTAACAACAATTATACGCTTTTCTTTGTTAACCACCATGGAAAAAAGTGTTTATAATTGGCATTAAATCAAGTTACCTTGCCACAATACCACAATGTCCTGTAAATTTGTTTGTTACTACAGAAACAATAAAGAATTAGAACAAGCGCATTCATATATAGCTTTATTTATATTATAAAGAAATTGTTATATTATAGAAATCAACACATTCATGCCAATCAGGTTCTAACAGCACTGTGGTATAAAACATAATAAATGGAACAAAATGAACAAACAAAAGGCTCAGAACTGCGAAAAAACAATCATGCCTTGCCACAAAAACGAACTAAAAATGAAAAACATACACAGCGCCTGTCAAAAGTTCCAAAACACTTAGTCTTTTATTGGTATTATGGCGCATTCAAAGGCAAAAACACACAAGAATTGGACATTTAAAGGCTAAAGGAATGTTCTGCGAACAGACGAGTCAAAATTTGACTTATTTTGCTCTAACAGGAGAACTTCTGTTAAATGGAGAACAGGAGAGATGTTAGTAGGTTTCCTCACCCCCACAGTCAAACATGGAGGTGGAAGCATTGTTTGGGGATGTTTTGGAGCAGGAATGGTGAAAGGATTCAGCAGTGAAAGGAATGCGGAACCAACATGGACGAAGCGTCCGTCTGGAAAATGCGCAGAAGCATCTGTACTCTGTATGCGCTATTTAGAGAGCAAACAGTCAGTGTTATTTATCTATCATGGAATGTCCTGCCCAGTCACTGTACCTAAATCCTGAACTGCTCTGAGATAAGCATGATCACAAGAAAGGAATTTTGACACTTTTGACAGGCACTGTTTATACACTGTTTATACATGAACTACAAGTGAACGGTATTAGTAAACCTGCAAATCTGAATACTGAGTTCCGGGGAAGGGAGTTTTTGTATGGTGACTTGATACTTGTCTGACTGAACAGCTGTCTAGTGCTTTTAATATCCCCAAGGGTGATATGAGAACCAAAACAACATATTTTGATGGAAGTAGTTTTAAGTACCCCCATAATATTTTAAATGCTGTGTAATATTTTTCAGGTTTTGCCCTCTAGTGTGTTAGTGCACAGTTTATCTTCATATGTTACAATCTATCTTACAACATCCATCAATTTAGCATTTGAAACCATTGAACTACTATAATCAAAATTATAAAGTAAAATTATTACAACAAACAAATAGCCTAGAAACAGATTAACCAGTAGTCTTGTTTGCAATGCAGGAACTTTAAATATACACAAATGTGTAAATCCGGCTTAATGTCCCTCTGTCATTCCTTATAGTCTTTCCCCGACATTCTCTGTGTTAGCTAGTGCACATTAAAAAATTAACAAATTAAAATGTTTGGTTTCAATGACGATTTCAACATGTGATTTCTACGTTTTCTCACTCATTTGCAACAACCATTTCCTTGCCACTAAAATTGGCTAGTACAAACTAGTTAGATGGCTAGAATTAAAATGTCCTTTCACTTGGAACTAGGAGACCCAAACCTGTTCCAGCATGACAATGCTCCTGTGCACAAAGCCAGCTCAATAGAGATATCCTTTACATGAGTTTGATTGGGGTATCTTAAGTGGCCTGCTATAGAGCTCTGACCCTCGAATCTACTGAAAATCTCTGGAATGAATTGGAATGCTGACTGCACCCCAGGCCTATTCACCTCACCTACAGCAGTACCTGATTTTATTACTCTTGTGAATGAATAAACACAAATCTCTGCAAACACACTCGAAAATCTAGAGAATCATCTTCCCAATGGGGTGGAGGTTATTTTACAGCAAATGGGGACTAAACATGGAATAGGATGCTCAAAAAGCATATACCAATCTTACGTATCTCTATGTAACTAGCTAACATTTGTCACAGGTAAACAGAAGCAAAATCAATAAATCACAAATCACTTTTCACTTTTAAATCGCAGGGATTGTTAACTACTTTCCAACGATCTGGATCTGAATGTGAATTTTCTGTGAAGCTGCTTGGTGACAGTGTCTATTGTTTAAAGTGCTATGAGTTAAATTTAAATAGGACTTAACTGAAGGTATATTGTAGAAAATGGAACAATAATAAAGTGTGAGTCAAACATTAGTAAATGAAGTGAACCAAAAAAAGGAATTTCGGGATATTTGACCGATACAGACTTTATAACTAAATCCTGACGCATTAAACCATGCAGGTATTGATCAGGAAGGAGGAGGAGAGAATCTCCGCATTGACAGTACTTCATCTTCCTGCTTTGGTGAGATTTGCCCGCTGAGTCTGCCTGAGAGTTCTACAGAGGAACGAGTGAGTCTGCGCATAGAGGTGCCTACAGACGTGTAGATGCTGGAAAAGGAGCCACGAGACCAATCCAAGCGAGGGTAGACCCGCTTCAGTACGGAACGTCGGAAGAGGATGTAGACCCAGGGATCCATGATCTGGTTCCACGTGACAAGGCGAATGAAGAGCAACAGGGTCCTGATGACGGGCTTTGATGAAGACAATACAGTCTGTGCAATAAACACCTACATACAGAGCGACAGAGAAAATGAGATAATAAGTTACATTGGATATACAGATAGAATACACTCGTATATTGCATTGAATTAGATTCATGCATGATTAACTGTGTAAAAATTCACGTACATGCATGCATGCAAATCACTACAGAAGAACTCATGCACAATGTTTCAGCTTCACACACACTCAACTTAGCTTGTTATGATGTTCCTTACAGCATTTGGCTTGAAATATCAATGACACACTCTGAATAATTTGAACATTTTTAGTACATCGAAGCTGAAGCTGAAATCTCAGCTGCAGTTTATCAAACATTAGAAAACACTGCTAATATGGCCATATAATGCTTTCCATGAAGTGAAAGGAATCCAGATACATTCGTTCACAACTGGGCACAATTTCATGTAGCAGATCCCCACATATGTGTGATTAAACCAGGGACCTGGAGCTGTGCGGCACCAATGCTACACCTGCTTTACCACCGTGCAACCATTTAGCTCTACACAAAAAATTTTAATGTCTGTATTATTCTGCAAGGGATATTTCACTTTTTTTCTTGGTGTATTTTTCAGTCTCTTCTGTCCCATGTAGCTAATTTGCTAGCTTGTTGATAGCTTGAAGCCACATGTCTTAGGGTATCATAAAAATCATTGAGATAAGAAAAAAAAACAAACACAAAAAAACCCTGCCCTGCAACATTACGTATTAGAATATCTGTTTCTTGCATTGGGGTAAAACTGTTTATCTGTATCTCTTTAACTGGCTATTTAAACTGTTAGCCATATTAGCCTTGTAGCTCTGTGCAAATGTACCAAAACAAACTTTAGTCTCCAAACATGTCTCGCCAAAATGATTTTGAGGTAAATACATTTTTTCCTATTGACTTTCAGACTAAAAGAATGTTAAAGAGCTGAATACAACACATAAACAAACACAATCACAAACACAAACATACAAACATTCACATACACCTGATTGACTTTACATGCTGAAAGGATGGATAAAAGCATTATGAGTTATATAATAATTTATGAAGTTACAGTATTATATGAGATGCTTTCAGAAAATTTTTAATGCCATGGAAGCTCAAGCAATCTACTGTGAGGCACTACAGCCTAGCCCAGGAGTCTTCAATGTTATCCATGAAAGACTGGTATGGTTGCAGGTTTTCATTCCAAGTTATTGGGGTCTACATCTGATTCCATTTGTTCATTGAAGACCCCTGGCTTGGCCAGTATTCTAGAAGCTTACAAGGGAGCCATTTTGATTCACCTCAATGGGTGTTATTTTAATCCATTCATAAATCAGGAATCAGTGCTAGTTGTTGTTAATCTGTATTAACAACAACAGCTACTCGCCTTAATCTAGACTCCTGACAGAGGATGTAAATCCAGGGGTCGAGTATCTGATTGACGGTGGCCATTCGAATGAAGAACAGAACAGTTTCGGGGTCGACATCCTCAGCGTTTAAAGTGGTCTTCAGAATGTAAATCTGTCCAGGGGAAACATGGTTAGTCAATGCCAGGAAAATCCCCACACTTGGTCCGCCATCTTGGATACACATTTCCTGATGGTTTTCTAAGGTCATTGGAAATACTATGAGCAAAGCATTAAAAAATTAACTGACAGACAGATAGAAAAAATAAGTGATGAAAAGAATTTCTATTCTGTAATTTGACTGTGGCAGATTTTCTAATTGTTGGACAATTTTATTGCCCTGATTCATCCACACCAAAATATAATGTACACAGTAATATGTACACAGTAAAAAGAAAATATGAAAGCAAAATGATTTTCCATTTTCAGCTTCCATTTTTAAACAGTCTATAGTTTTACACAGCTGATTGTTTAATATTTTGTTGTAGTTGAAAAACTATGGAAAGCAGTCGCAATGCAAATGCATTTAATGACAGCATTGATTTGTACACAAACCATGTAGTTGAGGTAAAGTAGAGATGTACACACTTAAGAGCTTTCCAAAATATGCAGTTCTCCTCTCTCCACATATTTATTTTAGCGTTTACTCTGCTATATTTAACCGAATACATTTATACACTATATGAGCAAAAGTATTGGGACACCCGACTTTTCCAGCCATATGTGGTTCTTCCCCAAACCACACAATTATAGCATACAATTTTTCCTTGAACTAGGAGACCCCAAACTTGTTTCAGCATGACAATGCCTCTGTCCACAAATTCAACTCCATTAAGATACACTTTACATATGGTTGAACTCAACCCTATTGAACACCTTTGGGATTAAGTTGAACTCTGACTGCACCTTAGGTCTCCTCACCTCACCTACACCAGTACCTGATTTTACCAGTGCCCTTGTGGCTGAAGGACCACACATCTCCATGAACACACTCCAAAATCTTGTATATGTATATCTTATGGTCAGGTGTCCACAAACTTTTTTTTATACAGTTTATAAAGAGAATTGTTTAAACATAATGATTTCATTACAGACTTACAGTGGCATTGCAGATGTTACAGACATTACAGAAAACAATTTCCTGTGCAGTTCACCACCGGAGATGATTCTTCCAGAATCAGCTTATCAGCACAAACATGGTTATGTCTCTGCACTTCCAGAGCACAGTGCATTTCCTGTGAAATGTGTGCTAGCTCAAAGCGAGAAACATTCCAAACATCATTTAAAGCCATCAACATTATGTTGATTTATGTGAAATATCCTTGTATTGTGTGTGAAATGATAAACACACAACATTTGGGCCAAAAGAATCTGAATAATCTTGTAAAAAGATATATTTTAGTCAATAAATGTACTATAATACATCAACTGAAAAATAAAAAGAGAAAAGACAAAATTTCACTCTCACCTTATGGGTATAATGGTGCACAAAATTCACAGTACAGTATGTACGGTCCCGTTTTGGTTTAATTTTGGTACGGATATGTCATGTCAAGTCAAGTCAAGAGGCTTTTATTGTCATTTCTACTATACACAGTGGTACGCAGTACACAGTAAAAACGAGACAACGTTCCTCCGGAACCCTGGTGCTACACTAAACAACAACATAGAGCTACATAAAGTGCATCAAGTGCAACCTAGTGCAAACAATGCAGACGAAAAACTGTACAGACAGACAAACAGTACAGACAGACAGGCAACACAAGACAGTGTGGGACAATACATATAACACAAGACAGCACACACACAGACACACACATTCATACACACATACACCGTGTTATGTTAGCAAAACTTGCTTGTCATTTTTAATTAACGCAGTTTATTATTATTAAAATTTGTGATCATAAATCATAAATATTAAATAGTATATAAAATAATATTTTATCTATATAAAATGGAATACATCAAATTAATGTTTATTATATTGATTAAATTGAGTAATCAATTAAATTGGCACAATTGAAATTGACTAAATAAAATTAAATAAATGAAAAAGTTTAATTAAATTGTTTACATTTGTTAGATCCAATTTGGGTAATACAGATGTGTGTGTGCATGTGCCTGTGTGTGTTCTACTTCATTGTTCTACTTGTTTTAGCTTCAGCTTGAGATGCCACTGTGATACTATGCTAACTCTAGTTTCTTTTTATATCCCTAAACTTTTTCAAGTTTAATAATATATATAATATATATAAAAAGGATTGCATAAAAAGCCCTGTACCGAAAAATTCTGATACAACACGTGTACCTTTACATCCACTATATACACACTGTATACACAATTTGCCTTTGAGATTATTGAGTGTGAGGAATTCTATTGTTTTTCTGCTATACAAAAACATTTTGTGCAGTGGAAAGCTTCCATGCCTGTTCTATTCTGTAATGTTTCTTCACAGAACCATACACCTTGACATGTATGATTTTTAAGAGTGTAGCTGATTACTGTAACAATATAAAGTGTCCATCTTGGAGATCACTTGTCCTCAGTGACATTTGGTTCAAGTCTGCATCCTTTTCAAAATCCCACCTTCTAAAGTATGATAGTTCCATGATGCTGATTTGACATTAAGGATTTATAGGCATACCCCTAGAGCTAACTGAATATAATGGATTTGGTACTTAACAGAAAATGACTTCAAGACAAAACCCTAATATATTCCTTGAAAGTGCTTTAATTAACTGATGAATCGATTTGAATTATTTGGCACACAAGCATTAATCTATTAATTACCACAGATTATTAGTCCATTGAAAATGATACAGAATATTAATTAAACAAGGAGAAAGAGAGCATGTGACGCCGGTCCACCTCAATTATTAAACGTAGAACAACAAACTAAGAGGAAGCAGCACTATCGAGACACTTCCATATGCATGAGCTCATTGATAAAGAAGAGAACGTAAAATCACTCCCAGCCTGAAATGCTCTTGTTGACTCCCCCCATTCTCAGAACCATGGTGTTACAACTCTTGGGTGACCAATGATTGTTTACATAAAATAAATTCTTTTAGCTTCAGTGGAAAAACTAATGAAACTAACCTTGAATGACCTTTCTCACAATCGTAAAAAGAAATTGGGCACATTTCTCAATCTGTTACTACAGTTGTGTGTAAATGTTCATGTAAGCAATCTGAAATAAAATTTTCTCTCAGTTTTTCTTTAATATGGAAGAATTTAGAAATGTAGTTTTATATGTCTTTATTATTTTCAGAATCTTTAATTAATGTGAATAAAATGCAATGTCTGGTTTGCCCAAAAGGTTTCCATAAAAATGTCTTAATGGTACTCTTAATCCCTGACCTTGTGAACTAGCATGAGCATGTGTTTGTTATACAGTCTACAAGGCATTTCTACAATCATCTGCTAAATGTTGTAAATTTATTTGAAGATGAGCAATTCAAATTAAAAAGCATAGTCCATAAATTATCCACATATATTTTAGAAATAAAATTTTCTTGAATTTACAGAATTTTCGGGAATAGCTCATTTCTTCTGTACATGTTTAAACAAAGTATAAAAATGTATAAATTCTGCTTGATTTTTACTCAACAATGATATGGTGCTTTTTAGATTACAATTTTTACTCGAGACAAACCAGGGCCTTACTAGTTA
>JAAIIK010000451.1:4150430-4188364 GCA_014706435.1 Silurus glanis | reverse complement strand
CCAAATTTCATTGCAATCCGTTCAGTGGTTTTTGAGATTTCGTGATGAGTGAGTGAGTCAGTCAGTGGTATTTGAGCTTTATATATATAGATTACAATTTTTTTTAACCTTTAATAATATAAAGTTGTTTAATCTGTGTTTATTTGACATGTGATTATAAAAAAACATGTGATGTACATTGGCAATACTCTTTTATTTTATATTGATCCAGTGTAAAGATCCCAATGGGGTTTACTGTATATGCATCAGATCAGTTGAAATCCAGCATATTAGTGATCTGAGATCATCAATGAGTGAAAATCATTGACACTCCTTTGTTTCTTTGATTTGAAATCATTCACTGCATGGCTTGGAAAGAAACATCTGCCATCTTGGAATAAGAGTATGTGATGCTTCTAGACAGCATACCATTCCCAAGGGGTAGCTAAATGGGTAAGATGTTAGGTTTTCTTTGGACATGATGGTTTTCTGCTCAGAGGTTTGTGCTTTCAAATCCCACAATCACTAACCTGGGCCCATGAGCAAGGCCCTTAACTGCTCAGTTATATGAAAGAAATAATTGTAAGTCGCTCTGGATAAGGGCGTCTGCCAAATGCCATAAATGTAAATGTAAATGTAGACCCAGAATACAGAGGTGTTTCCTTAGTGGTTGTAACCTACAGTAATGACACGATGGTGTGTGGATGTTGAAGTGCTGTAGTCAAAACATAAATTTCAAGTTCAAGTCAAGTGTAAAAAGGTCGAGTTGAGACAAGGGTTTTAGAGTTTTAAGCAGGCAAGGGCCAAGCCATAATAAAAACAAAACAGTACAAGTTGAAATTGTAAATCAGATTAAAAACCATCAAATACTTTCCTTATCATTCAGTTTTTTTATGAAAATATTTTTGTTTATGCATTTATCGGGGGTGTAACGGTACACAAAAATCATGGTTTGGTACGTACATAGGTTTTAAAGACACGATTCGGTTCCATTTCCTTACGGTTAGGGGGCAGAAATGCAAAATAAAAAGTTGCTTGTCATTTTTTATTAACGCAGTTTATTATTATTAACATTTGTGACCATTAACAGTTTATGTTTTTTAAACAATTGTAAATAAAATGCCTGCTTGGTTAAATAATACATAAAATACTATTTTAGAATATTTTATAAAATATTAAATATATAGAATAAATCAAATTAATGCAATAAACCTTTTTATTATATTGATTAAATTAGGTAATCAATGACATTGGCACAAATAAATAAAATTATATTAATGAAAGAATACATTTTTATTTGAATTTGTAAGATCCCAACTGCCTAATACAGATGTGTATATGTGTGTGTGTTTTACATTTAATATTTAATTTTCTAAAGATGTGTTCTACTTAACTGCTCTACTCATTCAGCATGCTTTAACAAATGCTGTGGAATTGTCAGGATTTTTTCCTTTTATAAGAAATTCTTCAAGCTGGACATAAAAAGCAAAAGCAAATGAAAAAGTTTTTTTACTGCACTACAAATCATTTTTCGGTACAGAGTGGGAAGCAACAGTGACACTGCGCTAACTCTAGTTTCTTTTTATATCCCTAGCATTGTTGTGTTTTCGTTTTTCAAGTTTAATAATAATAAAAAAAAACAACAACAAAAAAATTGACACTGCATTCAAAGTGTGAGGCACAGACTAAACAAACTTGTGTTCTGCCACTTAATATATTTGTGAGGAAATTTATATTTTTAACCACAGTGCACCGAACTGAAAGCCCTGTACTGAAATGGTTCGGTATGAATACATGCATCGTTACACCCCTAGCATTAATAGAAGAAGTTATTTCTTATCAAACTTTTTGCATGCAGAAAGAAATTCGAAACAAAAAAAAAAAAATAGTATCAAGACCAAAGCCATACGACCCCTAAAGAAAAAAATGATATGTTAGTTAAGCCAGGTGCACTCTGTGGCTGTTTTGCCCCAGAGATTATATTTAAAAAAAATACTAAAAGATTCTTATAATCCTACTCTTAAATCTGTAGTCTTTGATCTCTGGTTTGACATATGACACTGACAGCCAACTAATGGCCGCTGTGATCATTATTTTTCTCCAATGAAATTGTGTCAGTGTCAAAAGATTTCAGACTCTTTGCAGTGTGACTGCTACAAGGACCATCAAACCAAGAACCAATAGGAGCGCTGTACCACACTGATGCAATTAGCGGAACAACTTCAAACCACCTCAGTTAAAATGTAGAAACGAGTCAGGTGGACACCACATCAAGAGGAGGATCATTATCATTATTATTATAATGTGGCGTTTTTAAAAGCAATTAATGTCTAAATAAAGATACACTTCATGGCTTTATATGTATCATTTTACAATGAGAGGTTTTTAACGTATTACGATAAAATGTATCAGTGGCCAAGAACATTTATTAAACATGTTTGTTCTTGTTTGATCTGCCCTCATTTTCATTCCTCGCTTCCCCAGAGGGAAATAGAAGCTAAGAAGCAAGGAAAGGGAAAACAATAGTGCAATTAGTGAAGCAAGTAACACCCATAACTTTGATAAGAGTAAATTCAAATCCTCCCAAAAGAGTAACAAACGAACTAAAGTAACAAATTAACATGCTGCGAAAATCTGGATTACCTGGTTACATGGAGACATGTATAGCAGCAACACAGACAACAAAGACATATAAAAAAATCTAAATCTCCAACACCAACAGCCAAAACAGGAAAAAGCCCTTTTTCAGTTGAGGGGTTTGCCTCAAAGGCAGTGAACAGAGATTGTGATCTTTGGAGGAAATAAGAAATGTAAAAACAGGGTTTGTAATAATAGGAAATTCAAGGGTGTGACCCAAAGTGCTTCTCAGAAACATAATATAGGCTCCAAAAATGTAAAGAATACAGGTATTAAGTATTGCTGTGATATTACTAGGATTTATGTATTAGCATCCAAGAAGCTATTAAAAACAAATGGGAACATCTTTGTTTTTTACTCTAAATAAATATGCATCATTTTTGCATTTACATAAACATGCAATCTGCACCAACAAATCAGGTATAAGTCAGAGTATGAGTTTTGATATGCATTGCCATGTCGCTAAATCTATAGCTACTGCTACGGAGCTTGCAAATGCGTGTGGTTGGTTAGTGCTGCTGTGATTGACAGAAGAGGGAGTGTATGCCATCTCTCCCACCCCATCCAGACTTTAGACTTTCTGGTGGTGTGCAGGTGAAATGTCTTGATAAAAGACAATTGACATTTACAATTACAGAATTTGACAGACACTTTTATGCAAAGAAACGTACAAATATCTTATTTATACAGTCAAGCCGAGTTCATTCGAGTTCAAGTAGGCTTTATTGTCATTTCAACCATATACAGTTTAGTACACAGTGAAACAAAAACAACGTTTCTCCAGGACTAATGTGCTACAGCAAACAACAAAAATGAACAAAAGGAACACAGGACCAGTGTTGGGGGTAACGCGTTACAAGTAACGTGTGTTACGTAATAATATTACTTTTCTGGAGTAACGAGTAAAGTAACGCGTTACTTTATAAATTTACACACTAATATCTGAGTTACTTTTTTAAAAAAGTTGAAATTGGAATTAATTTATCCAGTTTGAGAGTATTTTGCAAAGCATTCCAGTCGCGAGCGGCAGCAGATTGAAAAGATGCAAGACCAAACGCAGAGTTGGTTTTAGGAATGCTTAATTGAAAATGAAGTGAGGACCGGGTGTTATATGTGACAGGCTTTAGCTGCAGCAAGTGACCTAAGTAAGGAGGTGTGGCCGAGAAGGGTCTTATAAATGAAGGTGAACCAGTGAATTTTACGGCGATTGTGAAGGGAGGGCCAGTTAACAGATGAATATAAAGCACAGTGGTGTGTATTGAAAGGAGCATTTGTGGCAAACCTGATAGCAGAATGGTAAAGAGCATCAAGTTTTGATAGGGTGGACTTGCAAGCAACCCTATATATAGTGTCTCCATAATCTAACATGGGTAGAATGGTCATTTGAATAAGAATAAGTTTGGCAGAAGTGGTGAAGGAAGAACGGTTTCTGTAAAAGAAACCAAGCTTGGCTTTGACCTTAGATTGCAGCTTTGATATGTGGATAGAGAAAGAGAGTGAAGTTTCCAACCAGATGCCCAAGTAGTTATAAGCAGTGACTTGTTCTAAAATAGCCCCCTTGCAGGTGGTGATGTTAAGGGCAGGAGGAGGCGTAGTACCCGTACGGCAAAACCATATGCTTTTTGTTTTTGGAGGTATTGAGAGTGAGTTTGAGTTGTGTAAAAGACTGCTGTAGTTGGTAAAAGCTATGTTGCAGGGTAGCTTGAACAGCATCAGGGGAGGGACCTATGGCATAAAGGATTGTATCATCAGCATATAAGTGAATGAGTGAATTACCAACTGCCTGGGGAATGTTATTAATATAAATTGAGAAAAGTGTGGGACCAAGGATGGAGCCTTGGGGGACACCCCTGGTGACCGGAAGAGAATGGGAGAAAAGGTTTTCAAATCTTACACGTGGAACCCGGTGAGAAAGATAATTTGAGAACCAAACCAGTGAGTGATCAGTGACACCAATGCTGCTGAGTCTGTGGATAAGTGTGTTGTGGTCCACCGAGTCAAAAGCTTTTGCAAAATCAATGAATATAGCAGCACAGTTTTGTTTGTTATCTAATGCAGATGTAATGTCATTGACCACTTTAGTGGTAGCTGTAACACAACCATACCCTGATCGAAAGCCAGACTGTGCCCCGGAGATGATACCGTTCACATTAAGATAATTGATTAGTTGTTTATTGACAAGGTTTTCCAGAATTTTAGACACACATGGCAAGATGGAAATTGGCCTGTAATTATTCAGGTCAGTCTGATCACCGCCCTTATACAGAGGAAGCACAACCGCTTCTTTCCAAGCAGGTGGAATCTCGGCTGTATAGAGGGAGAGGTTAATGAGGGCTGTTAGTGGAGCCGCAGTGACAGGGGCAGCAATTTTAATAAAAAAAGCAGCAAGATCATCTGACCCAGCTGCTTTATTGGGGTCCAGTGCAGTCAGTTCCTTCAAGACTTCCCCCACTAAAACAGGCCGGATGGAAAAACTGTGAGGAGGTGCTAAAAGGTTGCAGGTATTAGAGGCTGCAAGGGCTGTAGAAATAGGGTTTAATGTCTTTGAAACAAAGCCAGCATTTATTAAGTGGTGATTGAATGCTTCAGCCATGGAGTTTTTATTAGTGACAACTATGTCATCCAATTTTAGGGACAATGGTATGGTCCGGGGTTTGTTTTCAAGTTTTTTTTACCGTATTCCAAAAAGCTTTTGGATTCGCACCACAAAGTGTGAGCTGTTTTTTAAAAAAGCCAGCTTTAGCCTCCCTCACCGCTTGTGTGGCCTTGTTCCTGATTTGACGAAATAAAATGTTGTCTTTAACAGAATGTGTCTTGCGTGCTCTGCACCAGGCTGTATTTTTTTGCTGAAGCAGAACCACTAGATCACGATTAATCCACGGGCTGTTTCGTTTTTTTATACGCATCTTTTTGTTTGGGCATGTTTGTTGATCACAGCAGTTAAAAGATCTTTAAACAACAACCATGCATCATTCACTGTAGGAATCAGACTGACTCTATACCAACTTACATGATTAAAATCATGTAAGAAGGCTTGAGCATCAACATTTTTCAGAATACGTTTAGTAGTGATTACGACAGGCTGTTTGACAGAAAGTTGTTTTCTAACACAGGCAATGAAACAGTGGTCGCTGAGATCATTGCAAAAAACACCCGATAGGTACATGTGTGGGGCGTTTGTGAACACAACATCTATCAATGTGGCGTTGTCACAACCTTTTGGGTTATATCTAGTAGGTAGGTTTATGATTTGATGAAGGTTTAAGCAATCAAATTGTTGTACAACTTTCTCAGGGGGCTTAAGCATGTCCCAGTTTAGATCACCAAGTATGATCAACTCGGACCTAGTGAAAGGCGCAAGAGCATTGCTCAAGGCCTCTAGGGTACATGCTGGTGCAGATGGAGGGCGATAGCAGCCAGCCACAGATAAAGAAAAACTGTTTTATAATTTCATGTTAAGAACAAGAAGATCATACTGTTTGGGTATAGACTTTGCCAGGGCTATACTACATTGAAGATATTCTTTAGTGAAAATTGCTACCCCCCCACCCTTAGATGACCTATCCTGCCGAAACAGGTTGTAACCAGATAAATACAGGTCAGGATAGAGAATAGAGTTACGCAACCATGTCTCAGTAATTACTAAAACGTCAGGGTTAGAACTCTCAACCCATACTTTAAGCTGGTCCAGTTTAGGTAATATGCTTCTTGCGTTTACATGCAAAAACCCAAGGTTATGGCGATTACAAAAAACATCAAAGCATATGTTATTTGAGGCCACATGATCCGTAGGGAAAACAACACCAGAAAGAACATCAGAAGAAAGGCCAGGGTGGACATGAACATTACCAGAGATCATAAGCAGTAATATAATCAAGGCCCGACAGAGCACAGCTGAGGTACTACAGTAATGTTGATTTGACAATACAGTTGTATGCAGTTTGTTAGGTAATGTAATAATATTAATGAGCTTTCTCATACGTGCGAGCAGCGGGAACAGAAGCTGGTCAGAAGCGGAGATGGCAAACTAGGGATTACATTACTGTGATGGAAGTATTCTTATTATTTTGAAATAGTCGAGGAAAAGGAGAAGGGAATAATGGTTAAGTGTAGATTATGTGTTGGTGAAAAGCTCTTGTCAACTGCAAAAAATACCACATCTGCATGCAAAGCACAGCACTACAGATGTGTGTGTGTGTGTGTATAATGTTGAATATATGTAACATTATGCAATGTTGCATATATGTAAATGGAGACAGAAATATAGAAAACTTTTGCCGACTTTCCACCACTGCAGATCTATAGACTGCTCAGAATAAAAGTTTTCCGTGGGAGACACATGTACGATGCCATCGCAGCGGAGATAGAGAGCAAATTCACAGCTCATTTGCTCTTTGTGGGAAGATAAACTGCCACGGTCACTGATAATAGCGCGAACTTTATAAAAGCGTTCAGAATGTTTCAAGCTGATGATGAAGCAGATAATGATGTAGACGAGGACGAGGTCATATTTACAGAATTGCACGAAGTTTTACGAGACGACGGCGAAAGGTATGTTCTCCCTCCACATCACCGGTGTGCAGCCCACACCCTTAACCTTAGATACACGAACGATAGTTACATTCCTGACGGCGAAGTCAGATTGCAAAGCAGTGTACAGAAGTGCGACTGGAAAGTGTTCAGCCTTGTGGTCAAAAGTTAGTCGATCATCTTATTGTTCTCTAAGAAGTTATTAAACATTTTAAATGTTTAAGACATGTCTTTTGCCCTAATATAACTTATTTCTTAATGGCAATTATCTATATTACACCTGTTACACCTGTAAGGCGTGAAAGAGATACAAGTAACGCAAAAGTAACGCAAAAGTAATATAACGCATTACTTTCCTAAGTAACGTAATTAGTTACTTTTTTGGGGAGTAACTCAATATTGTAATGCATTACTTTTAAAAGTAACGTTGCCCAACACTGCACAGGACTATGCATATCTCTAAACTAATAACACAAAGTGTTGTGCAAAAAAGTCAAGAAGCTTTTGTTGTCACAGTACACAGTTAAATAAAACGACGTTTCTCCAGGACCCTGGTGCTACATTAAACAACATAGAGCTACACAGACACAAAAAATACACAAGATATTGCAGACCAGTCTACATTCTGTAGAATATGTGATGCAGTACAACGTGCAAAAATAAGAGATCAGGAGCAGCAACTTGATATTTGATGGGATTTTACCTCATGACCTTTCAATCATCCATCCAATGTCTTTACCAATGAGCTAGCACCTCCAATATTTAATCATTTCAATATTTGACAATTTGATCTACTTGTGTAAAACAGTGACAGAAGACAGAAGAGAGAAATTCAGCATTGTTCACACACACCCACACACACACATACCTTTGTACATCTGGAGGATTGAAAGCAACATCAACTAGATGGCATAGAGCCGAAACACCCCTGTCATTCTGGTTTTCAAGTCAACCTATATTGTTTAGTGGTTTCATGCACAGTGATGTTGGACAGTCACGGTCCGTTCCTCTGTTTCACTGTCATTGTGATTGTTGTCAAGAACTGGATCTCAAATCTAAACTCTAATCTAAGGCATTTACTAATGTAGAAGGTTCAGAAAATCTGTACACAGCTCTAGTACTGACCTGGACTATTCATGATATAAGGCAACATGTTCTGCATATTAAGTTCACAGGTGTCCATGATTGGCTTGTGCTTCTGGGACTGACAGAAGAGTGTGTGTGTAGTCTTGTGTGTAATCTTTCCTACCCACAGCTAATTTTACTCATATAGCCAAAGACGTCTGTAGCATAATCAGGATTTGAATGCAGATGAGACGGTAAACGTTGAACAGTTGCGTCCCTGTACTTATTTGGATGCTCACTAACCCAACACAAAGCGGAAATCAGAGGTGGGAAGTAAGAAGTACATATACTTTGTTACTGTACTTAAGTAGATTTGTAGACTGGCATCAATACTTTGCTTCACTATTTATTTTTGGGAACTTTTTACTTTCACTCATTACATTTTTACACAAATATCTGCACTTTCTACTTCTTACATTTTAAACCAGAATTAGTTTTAATCTATTTGGTGACATGATCAATATTTTTTCTTCTCATTGCACACCGCACAATTTTCAGCCCATCAACGTATTCCCTGTCATTATGCGGCTTTTTCAATCTACCACTGGTGTATCATTTCCTGGCTCTCACACACCACAGACGAAGGCTAGTTTACAATGCTAACAATGAACGAGGCAGAAGGCAACAAGAAGTCTGGGGGTAACGTGGAGGAGACAGAGGGAGTCAGTGATGTAAACATGACTGAGAACAGAGACATTCCTGATCACCTAATCATCATTATCTTTTCTCTGCTTGTGTTCTATATGGTGGATGTTCAGCCTGGGTACATTCATTAGGTAATTTTAAAGGCAAACATTTTTATTAACGCATTTTTTTTTGACCATTTTTATCAAAAAAAAAAAACCACCATACGTTTATTTACGACGTACTTTCTTTACTCAGATATAAAAAATAATAAAATAAACTCCACCAAAAATTGATTTTAATCAATTTGTTTTACTGATGCGTCAAGTATCAAATCAAGCACCAAAATCCACCATGATGCACACATCCAGCAATTAACCCTCTAGGGTCAACATCCAATTTTTTCCTCCTAACACCGAAACAAACTTAAATGACTCTTTTTAGTGATTTATAATAACATTTACATTAATGACATTTGGCGAACCCAGCCATTAGGGTTGCACAAGCCAGTGCACTCTTAGTGCCGGTCCCAAGCCCGGATAAATGGGGAGGGTTGCGTTAGGAAGGGCATCCAGCGTAAAACATGTGCCAAATCGAATATGCGGATCACAAATAAGAATTTCATACCGGATCGGTCGAGGCCCGGGTTACCAACGACCGCCACAGGTATCGTTGGCCAACAGGGTACCGGTGGAAATTGGGCTACTGTTGGCCGAAGGAGGAGAAGGAGAGGAGGAAGACGTCTACAGAGACGGCAGGAAAAGGAGAAGTGTAGGAGAGTGGAGGTTCGGGTTGGTAAATTAAATGTTGGTACTATGACTGGTAAAGGGAGAGAGGTAGCTGATATGATGGAGAGGAGAAAGGTAGATATGTTGTGTGTTCAGGAGACCAAGTGGAAAGGGAGTAAGGCGAGGAGCATTGGAGGTGGGTTTAAACTGTTCTATCATGGTGTGGATGGAAAGAGAAATGGTGTAGGGGTGATTCTGAAGGAAGAGTACAGTAAGAGTGTAGTGGAGGTGAAGAGAGTTTCTGATAGGGTGATGATCGTGAAGCTGGAAGTTGAAGGGATGATGATAAATGTCATCAGTGCTTATGCTCCACAAGTGGGCTGTGAGATGGAGGAGAAGAAAAGATTCTGGAGAGGTTGGACACTAAGGAAGGAGAAAAGGATTTGTACCGATTGGCCAGGCAGAGGGACCGAGAATGCTGTGCTGCAAGTTAGAGCAATAAAGGATGGAGATGGAAATGTGTTGACTAGTGAGGAGAGTGTGTTGAGAAGGTGGAGGGAGTATTTTGAGCAGCTGATGAATGAGGAAAATCAGAGAGAGAGAAGGTTGGATGATGTGGAGTTGGTGAAGCAGGAAGTGGATAGGATTAGTAAGGAGGAAGTGAGAGCAGCGATTAAGAGGATGAAGAGTGTAGAGTCGGTTGGACCGGATGACATACCGGTAGAAGCATGGAGATGTTTTGGAGAGATGGCAGTGGAGTTTGTAACCAGATTGTTTAACAAGATTCTGGAAGGTGAGAAGATGCCTGAGGAATAGAGAAGGAGTGTGCTGGTACCGATCTTTAAGCATAAGGGAGATGTGCAGACCTGCAGTAACTACAGGGAAATTAAGTTGATCAGTCACACCATGAAGTTATGGGAAAGAGTATTGGAAGCCAGGCTGAGAGAAGAGGTGACCATCTGTGAGCAACAGTATGGTTTCATGCCGAGGAAGAGCACGCATTATTTGCTTTGAGAATGTTGATGGAGAAGTATAGAGAAGGACAGAAGGAATTGCATTGTGTATTTGTGGATTTAGAGAAAGCGTACGAGAGAGTGCGCCGAGAGAGGAGTTGTGGTATTGTATGAGGAAGTCAGGTGTGTCAGAGAAGTATGTGAGGGTGGTGCAGGACATGTATGAGGACAGTGTGACAGCAGTGAGGTGTGCAGTAGGAACGACAGACTGGTTCGAGGTGGAGGTTGGACTGCATCAAGGATCGGCCCTGAGCCCTTTCCTGTTTGCAGTGGTGATGGACAGGTTGACGGACAAGGTCAGACAGGAGTCTCCCTGGACTATGATGTTTGCAGATGATATTGTGATTTGTGGTGAGAGTAGGGAGCAGGTTGAGAAGAGCCTGGAGAGGTGGAGGTACGCGCTGGAGAGAAGGGGAATGAAAGTCAGTAGGAGTAAGACAGAGTACATGTGTGTGAATGAGAGGGAGGGCAGTGGAGTGGTGCGGTTGCAGGGTGAAGAGGTGGAAAAGGTGGAGGAGTTCAGGTACCTGGGGTCAACAGTGCAAAGTAATGGGGAGTGTGTTAGGGAAGTAAAGAAAAGAGTGCAGGCAGGGTGGAGTGGGTGGAGAAGAGTGACAGGAGTGATTTGTGATAGAAGGGTATCTGCAAGAATGAAAGGGAAAGTTTATAGGACTGTGGTGAAACCTGCGATGTTGTATGGATTAGAGACAGTGGCATTGAGTAAAAGACAGAAGGTGGAGCTGGAGGTAGCAGAGCTGAAGATGTTGAGGTTTTCGTTGGGAGTGACGAGGATGGACAAGATTAGAAATGAGTTTATTAGAGGGACAGCCCATGTAGGACGTTTTGGTGACAAGGTGAGGGAGACGAGGTTGAGATGGTTTGGACATGTGCAGAGGAGGGACATGAGTTATATTGGTAGAAGAATGCTGAGGATGCAGCCACCAGGAAGGAGGAAAAGAGGAAGGCCAAGGAGGAGGTTCATGGATGTGGTGAGGGAAGACATGCAGGTAGCTGGTGTGAAAGACGCAGATGTAGAGGACAGGGGGGTATGGAGACGGATGATCCGCTGTGGCGACCCCTAATGGGAGCAGCCGAAAGAAGAAGAAGAAGTAATTAGTATTTTTTGATCGTACAGATAATAGCAATACATTATTAGAATCTGTAAAGGGTCTACTTTTATTTGTATTTATTCCCAATAACAACAAAACAGACAGGGGGCGCTCTCTGCTGTCTCTGTCATCTCTTTTCACAGACATAAATAAAACAACCTGAATCTCAGTGAATAATTGCTTCACAGACATAAAATAAATACATGTATAGAAAGCTCGAAATGTCTACTTTTAAGTAACCAAAAATAATATTCTCTGATTATATAATCCGTTTGAAAGATTGAAGAGCTACTGTTTGAACAGGAGATACAGTTGAAGAGGAGTAATAAAACACTTGAAATGTTTTAATATAAGGTACATTTAGAACAGATAAAAATGTGCGATTAAGTTGCAATTTATTTTGAGTTAACTCATGAACTCATGATTAAATATTTTTATCGATTAACAGTTCTAATATTTATATGGTGTGTTACCAGCATGACATTTAAACAGGTAGTAATAATTGCTACTTTTTTACTTAAGTACATGTCAGAGCCCAAAAGTCGTTCCTACTGCACACTTCACTGCTGTCACACTGTCCTCATACATGTCCTGCACCACCCTCACATACTTCTCTGACACACCTGACTTCCTCAAACAATACCACAACTCCCATCTCGGCACCCTGTCGTACGCTTTCTCTAAATCCACAAACACACAATGTAACTCCTTCTGACCTTCTCTGTTCTTCTCATTCATCAGCTGCTCAAAATACTCCTTCCAACTTCTCAACACCCTCTCCTCACTAGTCAACACATTTCCATCTGTATCCTTTGTTGTTTTAACTTGCAGCACATCCTTCCCATTTGCCAACACCTTACAGTCTCCAATCTCCTTCAAGTTGCCTCTCCTATATAGAATATAGAATATAGTCACACTATGCTCTATTTACCACTGCCATGTGTGTACATACAAGATAAATCCAGAAAAAACTAAACAATTTTTACAAAGAAACAATACTGTAAATAATGGACCGTGGCACATGAAGCAAGGAAACACCAAGAAACGACAACGATAGAATGCTTATTAAGTGTGATAGGAAAAATAGTGTGAGTGATAAGTGACATGTGACTAGGTCATGTGACATGCAGAGCTTAATGGGCAAGCAGTCTTGTGATTCTAGGCATCATCCTGATATTGGCAATTTTGGGCAGAATAAGAATTTTTGTAATTAAACTTTTGTAATTAACACTATTCTATGTAATGCCACGATGCTCACAGAAAAGTTTGTTACTCTCGCGACAGAGCTGTATAATATGTAGGTCATCATTTGTTTGCAGAGTAAGTGAGCCAAATATGTTGCCAAACTAACAAAAATAAAGCATTCAGTTATTGCAGTTAAACTACTGCAACGAAACTGAAATGAGCCACAATGAAACAGCAGTGTGTGTGAGTCCGGTTGGCCTTTCACAGAGAACAGCACACAGGTTCTGGTCCATTTAGCACCGAGTCAGTGACTGTGTGTAATTAAATTAAGAGCCTGTCAGTCGGGGCTGTTGGGCCTCTTGTCATATTGTCGGATTAATTGGCAGCAGGCATGTGTAGTGTGAATGCCAACACCCTACTGCCCATGTGGCTTTTCTTACACACAACACTAGGATGTGGGATGTACTATCATTTATTTCCAAAACTATTCGTGGCATGGGATTTTTTTCTCACCACATAATCACTCATTTTATTTATCTCTTATTTGGGAAGGTGGGAGCTCAGTGGTTAAGGCCCTGGGATACTGATGAGAAGTTTGGGGGGGAGGTCAAGCTCAGGTATCACCAAGCTGCCACTCTTGGGGCCCTTGAGCAAGGCCCTTAACCCTCTGTGCTTCAGGGGCACTGTATCATGCTGACCCTGTGCTCTGACCCTAGAATTTCACTGTGCTGTAAAGTACATGTGACAAGTAAAAGCACCATTCTTTCGCTCTTATTTTAACTCGAGGAAGTAGGCTGCATCAGGGACTGACTGATTTATATTATATATACATCTAGTAATCACTATATGGGCAAAAAGGTTGTGGACACCTGACCAAAAGATAAATATGTGCATACAACCTATTTCATATTTAGTCCCTATTAGGGATGGTAAGATTCACCGATTCGCATCAGTGCATCGGCAAAAAAGTTAATGATGTGATGCATCACTTGTGTTATATTGTTTTTACATAGTTTTTTTTTTTTTTTATATATTTGCATTTGTGAAAAAAGATAATTATTGGTAGATGTGTTTTACTTGTGTTATTTAGAAAGTTCTATTTTTCTATGTAGATTGATTTCTCCTCGCTAAACTGTTCCTCGAGTGCGTTCTCTAAGCAACACTGCTGCTATGTAAATATATGACGCATAACAACACTACGGATGCCGTGTTATACGGGAGGCAATACGGAGGCCGAGGCGTGTCCTGAGAGTCACATAGAATATAGATTAACATGGCAGAGGTAGAGCTGCATCTTCCTTTTTTGCACTACAAAGGCCTTTGTGTGAAAGGGCCATGCGCTAGAAGTCAAAAGGCACATAAGGCAATTTATGATTTGCTGTTTGTCTTAACCAAAGAAATAAAAGTGTCTGTGCCATATTTAATTGCTGTGCAATTTCTGCTTCATATGTATCTTTAATGTATCGCAGCCTCAGTTATGGAGATGCACATCTGTAGTCCCCATTTGCTGTTAGAATAGCCTCCACTCTTCCAGTAAGATGCCGCACTAGACTTTAGGGTGCGCTTATGGAGATTTGTGCTCATGTCAGGTGATCATCCCTAAACGTTCAGTAGGGTGGAGGTTGAGCTGGAAATGCACTATATAGGTTATATTTGTATGTACTTCCAAGACAAAAGTAGTTGAAGTATCTGGTCATGTAATAAAATAGCATTAGCTGTAGGTAGAAATATGTTAATGTAACATTCCTCTGACTGTTTGCTCTCTAAATAACGCGTATAGAGCCTGGACGTATGCTTCGTCTCATTGTCTTGTTGTATGGTGAAGTCCAGACGAAATGGCATGTGCAGTGCAATTGCAGTGTCCATGTTGGTTCAGTATTCCAACATTCCCTGCTCCAAAACAATCCCAAAAGAGGCTATTTCTAGGTCTCTAAATGTAAGCACATGTGAGATATTGATAAATGCTTTGTACAAAGGGTCAGAAATTTCTCATGCCTTCTCGGCTGTTACTACAGAATTTCTTCGAATTAAGTCGTGCACTCAGAGGACACTGATGCAATTGATTTGAAATGAAAAGCAAGAAAGGGGCCGTACCAAATACACTGACATTTATGTACATATGTCTTTAGGCTTTTCACTGAACTTGCATTTACTAAGTTAGTAGATCCACCTCAGCGTAGTTCGGTGTAAAAGATATAATCATGGAGGCAGCACTGCCTAAGTCCCAGTTTAAGTGCAGATTAAAAACGTATCTTTTTAGCAAAGCCTACACATAACATACGTCTCACATCATAACCTTGTGCTCCAGAACATCTGATCACATGCACATTATCAACTTGTGCTGTTAATATCATGAACAGCGGCTACGCTAATTGCTCTCCACTGCTTCTCTTTCTCTCCCCATCCCGAGGCTTTCTGAGGTTTGGCCAGCTCCAGTCACGTCCCACCTCGTGAAGATTATGGACCTATCGATGAATCTACATCATATCGATGGACCCATCCCGAACCATCTACAGATGTACGAGCGCCAATTGGGTCCCACTACATGTGTGGCATTGGACCTCCTGCAGTGTTTAAAGGCTCTGGCATGGAGAAGCTGATGCTGGATCTATGATGATCACAAATGTTGAGCTCAGTAGCTCCTACTTTTATACCAAAGACTGTAGAAAGAACATTTACTTATAATCTTATACTCCAGTACTCATGTTAGTTCTCACTCTCCAGTGTTCTGTATTGTTGAAAGATTTATGATCAAACTCTTGATGTCACCCAAATGAGGATGGGTTCCCCTTTTGAGTCTGGTTCCTCTCAAGGTTTCTTCCTCATAACATCTAAGGGAGTTTTTCCTTGCCACTGTCGCCACGGCTGCTCATCAGGGATAAATGCACACCATTCACCTTCACTGTTGATTTCTGTAAAGCTGCTTTGAGACAATGTCTGTTGTGAAAAGCGCTATAGAAATAAACTTGACTTGACTTGACTTGACTGCCCTTTGTTTGAACTCTGACCTCACTGTAGCGCAGACTCATCACTGAACCACACTGACACTAATATTGACAGGATCACCAACATCTGTCAGAGTTTACTTACAGATGTGTCCTTGACACATCACACCTGTGAGCAGTGAGGGGAAAAAAAAAACAATGAAGTGCCTGGAGTTCACTTTGTAACTAAAAACAAGTAATAGTGACTTATATCTAACAGTTTTTCTCAGTTGCTTTGGAGCGTTTCTCAGATCAGAAATGTAATTCTTAAAACTATATGTTCAACCTGCACATTATTTATTAATTTGTGCACATCATAAAAACAGTCCCTTGTTGCTTTGATCAAATTGCGAATGCTTTTGTACATTCATTTAATGGATTGTGTACAATCGTATCACCTGCTGTTTCCTACATTATCAGTTGTTTTTGATCAAAATATATTATACTGGTTTCACCTGAATGGTCTTAATCCCCAAAACATCTCAGCATCAGTTCAGTGTATAAGTCATTGAATGCAAAATGGTTAAACCAGTTGTCATCATCCGTCATCTAAAATGTATATGATTATATATAATTATATTTTTTATATTTTTTTGGTAAATGTTTCTTGAATTGAAGAATCGTGCAGATGAATCTCAAATTTCACTAATGAGGGCGAGTGAACGGCATCAGATCTCTAGATTAGAAAACTCTCAGACAAGTTCTCGAAAATAGATCATAGGTGAATCTTGTGAACCTTCATTTGGCAACAGAGCAAAACACAGAATTACAATTTCTGAACGTGGATGAACAACCAGGAAAAGAACAAACACCAGTACAGCAAAGTCAAAGTGTAAATCCTTTCCGGTCTCTTGCACTCAATATAAATCAAATATGCAGTGAAATAAATGAATTTGTGCTGCTGAAATTCATAGATGCCGCACAGAAGAAATTCAACTTTGTGCATTTTCAGTCACTGTGATCCAAACCGTGTTTTATATAAAGAAAAGCTGAAACGTTGCGTCTGACAACACGACTAAACATTTCGATTATCTCGTTTGTGAACAACGACAAAGAGACTTTTCTTTTTGATGTGAATGAGATGTTTATTGACACAAATACTTACTTTTTGAGAGATGAACTAAGGATTGAGCAAAAATCACAGGCTTTTGCAAGAAATCCATTGTGTCGTGCTGTTTGTACACATTGTTTTGAGAAATGCACTTACTGGTTTGCAAATATTAAGAATGGTTTGAGAAATGCTCCAAGGCAACTGAAAAAACTTTAAAGAAATGGTGTAAAAATGATTGGCTGCCTCACAAATAGTAATATGAATAAATACATGAACAACTTTTTTTGAAGTTGCAAATTTATATCTCACAATTCTGAGATTTATTTTTCTAATTCGGTGGCAGAAACGGGTTTCCATAAGAATGGCATGTAGTGCCTGTCAAACATTTGGAGTCACCTAGCCTTAAATGGTTTTTGAGAGAAACATGTATGTTCTATTTATTTCTATACAACAATCTAGGTCATTAGTGAGAATAAATATTACCTTTGACCAAACATATATAAAATGTACAAAAGTTGAATTTTATTTTCATTGAAAAATCCTTCCTTGTCATGAATCACAGCTTTACACACTCTTGGCATTCGGACAGTTTGTTTCTCCAAACATTCAGCTACAATACTTTTTTGTTGAGCCTCTTGCAAAACTTGCTAATGGTGTTCTTCTCTAGTTGGATTTTCTTGCTGACCTTGCGATCCAGTTCTTCCCAGAGAAGTATAACAGGATTTCGGTACAGTGATTGGGCAGACCACTCCATTATAGATAACATTCCACTGATTGTTCTCTCGCTAAATAACACTTACAGAGCTTAAACGTCCACTTCGTCTCATCGCCTTGCTGTATGGTGAAGTCGTTTCCAGTGAGACGCAGTGCAGACGGAATTGCACGGTGTTGAAGTATGGAATGGGAGCCGTGTTGGTCCAGGATTTCTTTCACCTGGAATAAGTGTCCAACCTTCCCTGCTCCAAAACAACCACAAACCATTAAGCTTCCACCTCCAGTTTTGACTGTGAGGGTGAGGCAGTCTGCTAACATCTTCTCTCCTGTTCTACACCTTAGAGAAGTTCTCCTGTTAGAGTAAAAAATATCAGATTTAGTTTCATCTGTCCACAGAACTTTCTTCCAGTCATTCACTGTCCAATTCTTGTGTTTTCGCCTTTCTTTGCTAATAAACAAAAAGGAACATGCGTGTGTCTCGAAAATCTTTAAAGACTTGGTGTTTTCAAACTTTTGACAGGCTCTGTAGAGACAAAATCCATAAGATATTGAGTTTCTATCTGTAATCTTATAAAACATGATTTGAAATGCTTCAACAAATTCAGTTTCTCAATGCAAAACAATTGATTTTCTTTGCTGACAAAAGGTTAAAAAAAACAACTATTTTTTAATTGAAATTTTTTATCTGTAGTTTGTTCTAGACTGTTCATTGTTTACATTATTCAGGTAACTGTTTTGGACAAAGGTGTGTGCCAAATACCATAAATGTAAATGTAATCATGTTTACATCTGCTCACGAATGCAACAGCAGAGTTCATGGCGATTTCTGTACAAGAAAAGAATTATTGGCTCTATAATTCTTTATTGATGGATTTATGAGCTCTTTGAGGAACATGGCTTCAGCAGTCATTTAAACCAAAGAAAAGGCCAGGAAAATAATATAGAAATGGCTGATATTTGGGATTAATGAGGATCACGTAATTAACGACAGGGATGTAATAATCACTGTTTTGAACACAAGGTTTGAAGGAAATTAATAGCTGTGACCAAAATCGCTCCTATATAACACATTATATTTGTTGTGGCAGTCTCCAAATTGAGTGAACATCTTCATTCCCTATATTTGTTCTCTTGTTTATTCCCATAATGCACTCTGACTGTGCATATTGTTGTCCATTCACCAGTGAACTATTTCCCCATGCTGCAATAAGAGCTGGCATAAAAGAAAATTAAAGATGGACACTGGCAGATGGACACTGAAGACAACTTTTACAAATAATCTACATTCATATTTGTTTATTTTCATCAATCCTTATTTTATACAATTTGAAACAAAAAAAAGACAGAATGCGCATTTAAGTATTTTTATTTTTTAAATTAGCGTATTTATATTGTAAGAGACAGGGTCTCTAACAAGGCACTACAGGGGGGCATGTTAACTTAAGCACAGAGACAATCTAAAGCTGGTCAAAGTTTTATTATTTCATTAGAAAGTCAAATAAAATAGAAAAAAAAAAAGAAAAAAAAAGAAAAATCCAGAAAAGTTCAAAGCAGAAATACCTAGAAAAATACTAGAAAAGCATACATAGGGAAACTAAAAATAATAATAAAAAGGGGCTGGAGACATGAGGAAACACCACAAAAACCAGCAGGCCACATAACATTAAGAACCAAGCCAAGAAAGGGGGAACTTTATAAGCACAGGTAATAACACACAGGTGGAGACAATGGGTAATTAGTGCAAAGCAAAGCAAAACACTGGCGACATCTGGTGGAGAAACAAAATAATAACAGACAGAAAAAAGGAAAAAAGGGCAGAATCCTGACAGGATTGACCCTCAAATCCTGCACACTTCTTGTGCAATATATGTATTCACCTCAGATTTGTTTAAATGAAAGTAGACTCATCTATATTTAGCATAATAATAACCATAATTCTTAAGTAATATCATAATGGTTATTTAACTGTATAAATTAATACCTTTTTCCTACAATGGAACTCAGATTAGTGATATGACTGCAGTAAACAAAACTAACAAAAAAACAGGATGAAGCCTTTTCCGTATAACATTCCGTTTGCCCTAAAGGAAATACAAACTTTTTTTTATTTTATTTTGTTTTATAATTGTTTAAAATATAATAACATTTTTATGGGCGGTTTAATGGTGCGGTTCAGCTTTTGACCATAAGAGGGCAGCAGAGACATTCAGATTTACGACACCTGAGCCTGAGCCTCGTCTCTATTCACAGCACATGGGGCTGAATAATTACATCCATTTGAATAAGAAATAACGCTCCAGTTAATTATGTGCCTGAAACAGAATGGAGAGAGAGAGAGAGAGAGAGCGAGAGAGAGAGAGAGAGAGAGATGTAGGGGATTTGTGAATTATACTAGAAATTCTGCAGGATGCAAACAATTACAAAGTAATGAAAAGCACTTAAGAGTAAAAAAAATAAAAAAAAAGTGAGAATCACAGAGGAATTGAAGTAAAGAGAGAGACACAAAGCAATACAGGTGAACACAGGAGCTAATTGTGTCATTTATTTCACCAGGTTTTAGTTATGATCACAGGATTTGGGCTTTGATTCTCTCTAAATAACTTTATTCAGAATATCTGAGTCGTTGCTGAATAAAACACCTGAGATCTCGCTCGCTTTCGCAGAGGATGGGATATGCAGCGCTGACTTGCACTAGCACGCGGAGGAAGCCATTTCCTCCCTTCCCGTTCTCCTTCCAGACCGAATTATTGCATCATTCTGTCCCAATTTTCACTTCAATATCGTAGTTTGAGAAAGGTTTGATGTTTATGTAGAGGTTTCATTTATTATTAATAATTATTAAATAATTTAGCTTTGTGCACGAACTTAAAGTAGTACCAAACATGTCACGGTGCAACAGAAAAATGGTTCATCACCCAGAGAGTGTGAGTTTGAATCCCGGTGATGAAACAGCCATCCAAGTGTCCAAGATCGAAGACTAAATAATTGTGACTCCTATAAACTCCTGTGTATGCAGACGAGGGTTGACAGCACTGTCCTCTGAAACGGACACAGCTTGAGGTTCGAACACATGGGTGGCTGACTTCACCTGTCTTGGATGACAATGGAAGAATAAAGACACATTGGCTCGAAAACAATTGCTGTTGTGTAAAAGAAAATAACACAAAAAAACCCTCCAGTACATGCAGTTACAGGAGACAGCAAACTTTTGGTGGATTTTCTCTTGGCCTAGTGAAAGCGAACCCACCCGCTGCACTAATCCATACCCATGAATCCAACGACAGAAAATGGTGGTGCGCCAACTGCTGTACGGATTCATTTACACCCCGAACCCCACGAACACACTAAGCTCAGGGCTATGCAAAATTGCTAACATTAGCTTCTGAGAAATCTCCAGAGGTTGCATAAGCAATAGAGATTTTTAATTGTGAACCGAAAGCTCATTTGAGGCATAAAGGGGGGTTGGAAATTTTCAGAACATATTAGACTGTAGGGCTTTATTTTTCCTTGTTTTATATCCTTTTGGAAAAAGAAACATGAAGCTATCGCTATTTAGGTTTGCTAACAAAGTTCCAAAAGCCAGTCCCATTCGAAGAGGTTTTTTTTTTTACAATTAATAACTAGTACAAGCATGTTTTTATAGATTATAAAATGAATTCAGCTTCACACTACCATCTGTGACAAAAGTCTACACATTTGGCAGATGCTTAAAGCATGCCTTACTTATACCCTAAGAAATGGTGGAACCAGTCAAGCAGAAGTGGAGGATAGAGAGATCATAGTGCAGTGGGAGAAGATGGAAGTATCATGGTGCAGTGGGAGAAGATGGATGGGTCAGTAAAGCAGTGGTAGAGGATGGAGGGAGGGTGGTGCAGTGGTGAAGGAAAGAGGGACCAGAAAAGCAATGGTTGAATTGAGGGAGCAATCAAGGAAACAGTGATAGAAGATGGAGTGACCGGTGAAGCAGTGGTAGAGGAAGGTGGGAGCGATCAATGGAGCAGAAATAGAGGATGGAGGTAGCTTGGCTCTGTGGTAGTGGATGAGGAAGTGTAATGCAGTGGTAGAGGATGGAGGGACCAGTGAAACAGTGGTGGAGGATGGAGAAATCATGGTGCAGTGGTAAAAAATGGAGGGAGTATGGTGCACTGGTAGAGGATAGAGGACTGAGCAGAAAAGCAATTTTTTCCCCCAATGATTGTCACCCAGATGAGGATGGGTTCCGTTCTTCCTCATATCATCTAAGTGAGTTTTTGCCTCACCACCATAACCAATGGTTTACTCATTAGTGATCAACTTATAGGGACTAATATCCGAATCCGAAACTGTATCGTTGTAATCGATTTATATTTGTTAAGATACTTTGGGACAATGTCCATTGTTAAAACTGTTATACAATTAAAACTGGAGATCAGTTTATATATGATGCGTCAAACACAAATCCCAGTTACTATGGAAACAAGCAGCTGCACTAGTTGCTATTATAGAACACGTTCTGAACAATCAGACTGAAGAATTCAACAGCACTCTGGTTGAAACAAATTCATTCTTACAACTGTATATATCCTGGACAATAAATCCCTGAATCCTTTAAATACTGATAGGAGCCAAATGAATGAAAACCATTAGGTTCCATACGTATTAAGCAGGCTGTGGTTCCTTCATAATCTCCTTGGTATGAAGAAGCTTTTCTATAGCTAAGACACCATGCCTCACACGCATGCCCTCGAGACTACCCTCCTCCCATCCAAAAAAAAAAAAAAAAAGTCCCTAACCAAATAGCCTTGATTTGATCGATTTTTTTAGTTGCACTCAAGCTCCGCCACAGACTGCAGATAATCACATGGATTGCTCTGCCATTTATTACAAATTTCCATGGCTTTTGGGTGCTCTGTCACAAACTCCACTTTGATGTCCTGCTTAGCCAAGCGCTAATGAGCTAGCGCCTGCCTCCGAGCATAATTAAGCCCACATCCTCCTGCTTCGCCTTGCCTTTCCCCACTAATAAATGAGCAACTCTGTTTTTTTCCCCCCTCTTCTGCCTCTTTAGTCAAAGAGGATGTGCTGGATGGAGGGTGTGATTAGCAGAATGCTAGTGCCATGTGCTCAGCCCAGGGGAGACAGGAGCGTAAATAGCAACAGGTGATGGGTTGAGCGTGAGCAGCAGGGCCCCTGGCATTTGGACAGCTTCACACTGAGCTTACTGACTGGGAAGTAATATTAGCTCGTGTAGTGTTCCCAGTGAAAGCAAGAGAACAGACATTTGGTTTTTAATATCACACTAACAGAGAACAGAACAGAACTACTCCCAGCGTAATATGAGGATGCTGTGATTTTAATTAACGTGGGCGAAAACCTGGAGGCTTTAGCTACTGGCAATAAATTTAACTGGCCTTTGTGCTCTCTAGTCTAAACTAATGGGCCATGTGATAGGCAATAACATAAACAGTGACAGGTGTGGGTTTCATCCTCACGGGCATTTTAATCCCGGCTATTGTGTATCGACACGCTGATTAGACTGGATCCACAAGCAATTTCGATGCACGTGAAAGTAAATATGAAAATTCTGATTTAGTCTCCACGAGGAGACTGCATGCTGTTGGCTGATTCCCGGTTATATAAGACAAAATCAGAAGATGAAACGTGCAACCAATGTGTCCAAAGCATTTAGGAAAATCAGAGCGAAGGCAGAGTGAGTGGGAGGTGTGTGTGTGTGAATGTGTGTGAGTGTTTGTGTGTAGTGTAATGAAGATGCCATCAATTCCTACCCCGAGTGAAATTTTGACACAGCTAAGATTGTTCTGTCAAGGTGCCAGATTTCATTATAGCTGTTTTTCGAAGCCCGTGGCTAAAAAAACGAATGGTTTTATTACATCCTTCTGTCTAGATGAAACGTACGTTTGATCACAACGCAAAATAACGAAACATCTTTTTTGAGTGATTCAGCTGGTGATAATTTTTTTTTCTGTCTTTCTTTTCTCATCTAAAGACGGCTTGTCCACAGAGCCCGGTCTTTTATCAGCAAATGGGAAACAAATGTTAATCATGTTAACCAGACATTTTAAATTCCGCTGAAATATTAATTCATAGTTTGTGAGTGATGAACTCTATTATCTTAAACTATAACATTTGCCCTTATCCAAAGCGACTTTATGTTTATCTCATTCGTACATCTGAGCCCAGGAGTGACAGCTTGATGTGGCTGGCATTTGAACTCATGATATGAAAGACCAATGCCTTAGCCACTATGCTAAGCCAACATCCCTGTGCCCATTGAATTTAGAGCTACCTTCTGGTCAAAATGGGAACTACAATAAGCACTTAAAGAGGGCCATTGGGGCAGAAATGCTCCCTGGTGGTCTAATGGTTAGGATGCGGCGGTGAGACCGCCGCGGCCCGGGTTCGATTCCTGGTCAGGGAACCGACCCCAGCCATTAGGGTTGCACAAGCCAGTGCACTCTTAGTGCCGGTCCCAAGCCCGGATAAATGGGGAGGGTTGCGTTAGGAAGGGCATCCAGCGTAAAAACGTGCCAAATCGAACATGCGGATCACGAATACGGATGATCCGCTGTGGCGACCCCTAATGGGAGAAGCCGAAAGAAAGTTTATTGGGGCAGAAATGCTTAGGGAAAGAACAGCAGAAAGAGCGCTGGTCAGTTGTAGTTGTTAAACCAAATTGGGTTAATTTTATAACGACTCATTAGGCAAGATCTTTCTCATTTCAAAAAGTACAAATTAAACTGAACACATTTCCCATAAAAGGCAACAGGTGCAGACAATGTGTCCAATGTGTCTGTAATGCATTAAACGATTCCTATTGCAAAGTAGCCATAACATGAATACTCTTAAGAGTGGCACCTATCAGTGTGTGGGATATACACTATATGAACAAATGGTTTGGGACACTTGACCTTTTTGAGTATATGTGGTTTTTACCTTAAACTGTAAACACAAAGTTGAAGACACACAATTGTATAAAATGTCTTTGGATGCAGTAACATGAAAATTTCCCTTCACTTGAATTAGGATACCCAAACCTTTACCAGCATCACAATGCCCCTGTGCACAAAGCCAGCTCCATAAAGATATACTTTACATGGGTTGGAGTTGAAGATCTTGAGTGGACTGCTACAGAGCTCTGACCTCAACCCAGAGATGGGAAGTAATGAAGTACAAATACTTCGTTACTGTACTTAAGTAGATTTTTCTAGTGTCAGTACTTTACTTCACTATTTATTTTTCAGACAACTTTTTACTTTCACTCATTACATTTTTTACACAAATATCTGTACTTTCTACTTCTTACATTTTTAAAACAGGCTCGTTACTTTAGTTTGAATCCATAATTTAGTGAAATGTCAATATTTGTCTTCGCGATTAATGCAGCGTGGATTTCTGTTTGACCATTTTTATAAGAAAAATATAAATACATCAATATTTATAAATACAACAAAATCAATAACTATATATAAAAGAGGCGAAATTAAAACCTTCAGCACATCATACATTTATTCACGACGTCCTTTCAGAAATAAAATAAAGAAATAAACTCTACCGTTTAAAAAAAATTAAAAAATATTTTTAATCAGTAAACGTTTGTTTTACTGATGCACCAAGTCTCAAATCAAACAAAATCCGCCATGATTCACACAATTGAATGATGTTTTGCTCTCATCTGTAAGGTAAAAAAAAAAAAAGATTTAAAAAAATGTTCGTTTATGAGAAAAAAAATAATTTTCAATTACAAATATTTTTCGTTAGAGTTTGTTTATTTATTTTATATCTAAAAGGACATAGTGAATAAATGTATGATGTGCTGAAGGTTTTAATTTCGCCTCTTTTATATTTAGTTATTTCTTTAGGTATTTATATATTTTTTATAAAAATGGTCAGAATGCGCTCTACATCAATCACATGTTAATACATTTTTGTGCCGTTAAAATGAATTTGCGTTTGAATTTTGACAGCCCTAATATAAAGATTAATACAAAACCAATGTCAAATTTTGTTACCTAATAAACGTATCCAGGCTGAACATATATAGAGACATGATGATGATCAGGTGATCAGTAATGTCTCTGTTCTCAGTCATGTTTACATCACTGACTCCCTCTGTTTCATCCATGTTACCCCCAGACTGCTTGTTGCCTTCTGTCTTGCACGTTGTTCGCTTTGTAAACTAGATTTCGTCTGTGGTGTGTGAGAGCCAGTTAACGAAACATCCGTGGTAGATTGAAAAAGCCGTGCAATTACAGGAAATATGTTTATGGGCTGAAATTGGTGCAAAATGAGAAGAAAAATATTGACATTTAACCAAAATATTGGATTAAAACTAAAGGAATGAGCCTGTTTTAAAAATGTAAGAAGTAGAAAGTACAGATATTTGTGTAAAAATGTAATGAGTGAAAGTAAAAAGTAAAAAGAAAGTAAATAGTGAAGTACTGATGCCAGAAAAATCTACTTAAGTACAGTAACGAGGTATTTGTACTTCATTAATTCCGACTTCTGTCCGTATGAAAGTTAGAAGTGGTACAGTGTGTCCGGTATCACCCCGTTAACCGTCCGTGTGGAAACATAGCAAACGTTAACCCATTTGGTCTTGATGAATTACATAATTTAAACCACCATAATTTTTTAAAACATTTACAAGATTATTTTGTCTTCATGCTCTATGTTGAGTATGGTTTCACTAATAATAAACATACAGTTGCATAAAGCGTCCATATTTCTCCATGTCCATGTTGATTAGAGTATTAAAAACTAAAGTATGAATATATGGTACATTTAGAACAGATAGAAAAGTGTGATTAAGTTGCGATTAAATATTTGATTAAATATTTACAGCCCTGATATTAATATGACGTGACGCCAGTTACCAGCATGACACTAAAACAGGTAGTAATAATGACTACTTTTTACTTAAGTACATGTCAGAGCCCAGACTTCTTTACTTTAACTTGAGTAAAAAAAGTAAAAAGTACAAAAAAAGCTAATCCCTACATCTTCCCAATGTGAGTGGAGGTTATTATAATAGCAATTGAAACTAAATGTTGGAATTTGATGTTCAAAAAGCAAGTATGAATCATGGTCAGGTGACTAAATACAGTTTAGATCAAAAAAGCACTCAGAATGAGCTGCCAGTCTGTATACAGGACGGCTGTATGCTGTCGACTCTCTTATTTAACACAGAAATTCAATTTACCAGTATAGTATTGTAGCCTGTAACGTAATATATTAAGTTACATGCTTTTATTCAAATATATTTAGTTTGAGAATAAGTCGTTATTTATGTTTTCTTGCCTCTACAATCCCAAGTTGTTCCTGCTTACAATCAACGTGAACATGTGAGGGTTTAGGACCTCATGTTAGCTCTCTGGTATGTCTTGAGAGATGAGAGAGTCAGTAGTAGTGCAATTCATCCTACACAATTTTCCCCTTTACCCAAATGTAATAGCATAATAATTATATGTTTAATGTGTGAAATTGTTTTCTTTGAAACTTTTAGAAAAAGATATATTGATTTACATTCGTAGAGAGAGAAGATTAATTTCTATTATACCGTATGATATTTGATAATACGTCAATAAAAACATGAGTTTCACACAACAATATAGTACATAATGATTTTCTATTAAGAGTAAACACTCCCACCGTTACAAGGAAATCATACTTATGATTTTCCCAGCTATGCTAGCTACAATCTGTATGGCAATATCTGTTATTTTACATTAAGTGAACGTTTTTATTAGTAGGAGAGTGCCTGTTAAAAGTTTGCAAATACAAAGTATTTTTTTTTTCTTTTTTGAGAGACACATACATGCTTCTTTTGTTTCTACAACTAGGTAATTTACTGTATAATGATTGATATTAACCAAACCTAAGTTGGTTCCAATTAGCTGCAGTTCACATGAAAGTATACAGTAATCACCCGTTTCTCGCGGTGGTTACGTTCCAAAACCGCCCGTTTAAAAAACGCGATAAACTGACGCCACCCCAAAAATGCTTTTTTTAAATAGTTTAAGCCGTAAATCATCCTCCCACACACTTTAAACTGTACACTGTATCACATTTATAGTGAGTACATGTACTGTACAGTATAACGTTCTGCAGTAGCGTAGCCTTTGCATAGAATTTCTGCTTGTTTATTGGTTGAAGTGTCCTATGATGTCAGAAAAGAGGCGGAGTTAAAGAAACACATTACCGCATTCTTTACTTTCTGTACTGTACTGTATTAGCATTTGACTTCATTTTATAATTAATAATTGTATTTTTATTAATAAATAAAAATTTAACTCCATAAAAACAAGTTTTTTGGTCTGTCGTGCTATCCGTGAGAGAGCGGGAAAATCAGCCAAACGAATTAGTTATGGCAAATGCAATTCTGCAATAAACCGGTGGCGAGAGATTCGAACTGCAGTGAAGCGGGGGATTACTGTACAGAATCTCACAAAAGTAAATGCACCCCTCATATTTCACCGACCATTTTATTATATCTTATCAAGGGACAATACTATAGAAATTACAATTGGATATACTTTAGAGAAGTCAATGTGCAACTTGTATAGCAGTACAGATTGTCAAAATAGTAAAAATAGCTGGCAACAAAATTGAGTACACCCTAAATGAACATAAAACCTGTGTCCAAAGTGTCAGAATTTTGTGTGAGCAACATTGATATTTAGCACTGCCTTAATCCTCCTGGGCATGGAATTTGTCAGGGAGCTCCCTGCTTCCTCGCCTGTGCGCACCCCGCCCGTCCGGAGCTCATCACCGGCTTACTAAGGCGGCACACCTGGGTCTCATTAACCGCCTGCCTACTTAAACCCTTCACTCACAACTCACAAGCGTCCGTTATTGTTTCCTGTTGGACTCTCTGAGTGTGTTCGCTACGTGTTTGTCCTTCATTAAAATCCGTTGTTTTTCATTTGGCTCTCGCTTCGTTTGCTCGCGCCTGACAGAATTCACCAGAGCTGCACAGGTTGTTGCTGGGTTCCTCTTCCTGAACCGCTGCTCCCCAGTGCCAGCAGCACTTATGCATCCTCAGACCATGATGCTACCACCACCATGCTTGACTGTAGCAAAGACACAATTTTCTTGTTTCTCCTAACCAGGGTGTTGCCACACATGCTGGACACCATCTGAGCCAAACAAGTTTTTCTTAATCTAATCAGACCACAGGACATGGTTCCAGTAATTCATGCTCTTGGACAGGTTGTCTTCAGCAAACTGTTTGCAGGCTTTCTTGTAAGCCAGTTTCAGAAGAGGGCTTCCTTCTGGGATGAGCAACAATATTACTTAAATCCTCAGAGAGTGAGAGTGGCCATGAGGTGCCATGTTGAACATCCAGCGGTCAGTACGAGAGAATTGTCCTCAAAGCACCAAATTTTAATTGCGCTAATAAATGATAATGAACATGACGAATATGACATGTGGCGTTGCATGGTTAAACGACGTACAGCTGTTATCAGTTAGGGTGCACTCACTTTTGTTGCCAGTTATTTAGACGATAATGGCTGTATGTTGAGTTTTTTTTAGAGGAGAGTAAATCTGTACTGCTATACAAGCTGCGTATTGACTACTCTAAAATATATCCAATTTTCATTTTTATAGGATTGTCCCTTGAGAAGATAATACTAAAATAGTTACATGTATTTCATCCAATTATCATGCAGTTATTGCCTAAAGTGACAGGTTGGTGAAAAACATATAGCATTAAATGACCTAGTTTATTGCATATAAACAAAAGGAACATGCATGTGTCCCAAAAACAATAAAAGACTAGGTGTTCCCAACGTTTTGACAGCCACCGTATGTTTTATTTTGTCTCGTGAATGACATCATAGGTGATTTTCCTCAGTTAATTAAATTGCAGTGTAGCTACTTTATCACAACAATATCTTAGGTTGAAGCTTAGCTATTTATTTTTATTTTTATCATTTAAACTAGTGCAAAATGTAAGTTATAATAAAGTTCAAATTACAAGTTACATAGTTTCCCTAGGAGTGAGTTGGAAGTACGGATTTTTCTTTTTCTTTTTAATGCCAAAAGTAATAAAACTAACACAAAAACTAATGTATAACACTGGATTATTTTTATCTGTACTTCTGTCAATATCTTTCATACACCTTATATCCTTATATTTTATTTCTATTTTTCATGTTTACATGTTGACAGTCATTAAAATGCATTTCACTACATGTCGTACTCTGTATGAATGTGTAGGTGACAAATAAAATAGAAAAAATAGAATTTGTATAATTGAATATCAGACTTGATTACGCTAATTAATGCTGGCAGTTTATTTGTACTCAACAGCAAAATGTCTGATGTCAAGGGCAAAAAAAGCAAAAAAAACAGAGATTCAGACAACATTTCTTTAATACAAAGTCAACATATCTACATACACAGTGGTTTTTAAACCAATTATTGTATTCCGTTAGAAGTAACAGTTTGAAAGCAGTATCACTTGGCTTTCGTACAAAGACAAACATATTTTTTTTCAATCACTTCAGAATTTTGGCTTTTCTTCTTTTTTTTTTTTTGTGTCAATAAGCTCACTTTTCCACATGTAGTTTACTTTTCCTTAGCACTTTTCCCTAATCAATCTGACGTATCAGGTCAGATATCTCAGAGATCAGGGATCCGAATACTAGATGAAAAATCCCAACGTTCGATACGCCTCCAAGATGTCTGCCAGGTTTATTCGGAGTCCCAGAGATCGGTGCGTCCGAACGCGTAGAAGAGCGACTCGTGGAGAAACGAGTCGAACTCCGGTTCCCAAGGCAGCATTGGAATTCTGTCCAGATTCCAGAATTCTCTCTCCTTTCCAAACTTTAGCAAGAAAACGATTTCCGGGAGTAAAAAAAATAATGTAGTATGCATGTATACAGACTGAAGGATCAGTAAATCAGCCTGAGGTGGATAAAAAAAAAAAGAATGAAGAAAATGGGCAGTGCTGAGAGACAAGTCCTGCTAAACCCAACGCACCGGCTGTGAAATGATTCAACACACCAGTGAATTGGTTCTAAGCAAATTTGTGCAGACACTCCATTATGTCTTGATGTTCAAGCGTACAAACCAAGCACACCAGCCCTTCCCAGGCTCATTATCTAAACAATTTATTTGATTCAAAAGGTTAAAAGAAAAGTGTTAAATGCAATGTAATAGCTGCTTCAAGCACTTACATATGAGGGAAAGAAAATAAACTGAATTGTTAAAATCGCTGGGGTAAACACTCAGAGCTCATTTGGCAAAAAACAGTGAAAGTGAAGGGATCGGAGATGGAGAATGTTGTTCCTACAACACCAAGTTCCTCAGAGAAATCTGGATAGATTGTTTTTTTTTTTTTTGTTTTTTTTTCCTTTTTGAAATTCAGAATTGTTCAGACAGAAAACGTGTGGGTCAAATTATACAAATACATATCATCTAGATTTGTTTATTTACAAGTCATATTCAGGATCATTGTTTATACATAACAAGCCGATGATCAGTTTTGTGATTTCAAATAAAAAAAACAAAAAAAAAGATGAATAATAAAAAAATGAATAATAAAAAAAAGAAAAGTAAAAATGAATTTTTCACAAGGAAGATAAAACATTACGTACAGTTCATGTATGTTAAAAAATTTAGAAATAAAAAAACAAAAAAATACGTACAAGTCGATGTTAAAAAAATTCTACTTAAAAAAAAAAACTATTAATCTACCTCATACTATACACTACTAATGATAATAAGAATGAAAAATCAAACCTATGAATTCATACCTTATGTGAGCGATAAAGAATGAGGCCAAGCGGCATTTCTCCAAATCAGGATGAAAAACAAAACAAAACGTACAAACGAATACATGTTCGTGAGTGAAATAAAAAATACAGGAAATATACTACCCATACTAAGATTTGGATACATCTTTGTATTTTGCATTTAAATATACCATGTATGTGAGTGTGTGTGTGTGTGTGTGTGTGTGCACGCAAACACACACGCACAACCACATTCCACGTTTCTATAGTGAAAAAATAGAATGTCTTTTAACATAATATGAACAAAACCAGCTCATTTTTCTCCTCCTATTTAAAAAAAAAAAAAGAAAAACGAGACGGTATCTGTATCTGTTACAAAAACTAAACGGATCGACTCAATGAAATTGTGTTAATTTTGATAATAATAATAATAATAATAATAATACAACAATGTTCATTTTGTATAGTTACAACAACGATAAGGCTTTTTTGGAAATAAGAAAAAACTACACACGGATCCTTCCCCAGCGCAGTCAGTATCTTCCTGTTGGACACCAATCCGAAAGCTCTGCCGTTTAAACATTCTCCAGCACACACACACACACACACACACACACACCATTTTGACTTATGCAGAAAGCGAAGGAAGAGGAGTTTCCTGACTTCCTGTCACACACATTTATGTTCAAGTCGTAGTTAAAAGTTCGGAGATGCGCACGTTAAGTCGTACCGCTGTTTTTCTCTTCGCCGATGTTGTTTAATGGTGTTCGCCAATTAATGTGTCCCGGGAGCCCAGGGAGCCCCCAAGAGCAGGGGTGCAGACTGGCATGAGGAACGTTCACGATCTTCGTTGGTCAAACAAGATACAGTAAGTTTTGTCAAAGGAAAAGCCTTCCCAGGTTCGAAGCAATGTTGCATGTTGGCCGATTGGAGTACCAATCCCATGATTCCATGCGTGTGGTGGGGGTAATGATGGTGGTCCACGTCTACCAGGCTCTGAACCTCACGGCACATGGCAGTGGGAAAACGCCAGTCGAAAGGTAACGTATATGACGATCCTGAAAATTCATCGGATCATCATTTGGTCCTCACATTCCTGGCTGAAGATACTGTCACACTCCGGTCCTCCATACGCTTTCAAGACAAAGCTACATTGGCGTGTTGTGAAGACATTGGCTAGCCTGTCCCAAAAAAAAAGAACCGGAACGACTTCTGGAGAACTATCGCTTTCTTTAAGATGAGCACAATTTTGCGTTGACGTCGTAAAATGGATGAGATTGTAGAGTTTGTGGGGACCGCGGATAAAAACCCCGCCTACTTCACCAACACAAAAGCCCTGAAACAACTTCTGCTGCCGTCACATCGCCATCATCCAACTAGTCGGGAAACACCTGGAATTTGCCCACCGAAGCATCTCAGCCCAATCAGCTCACCAATCAGTCTCAGTGAGATCATGTCCACATTCGATCATCCGCTGAAAAACACGTGTAGGCGAGTTCTGAACTTTCGCCCCGTTTTCACTCGCTCGTTATTTTTGTGGTATCTTTACAGGATCGGTTTGGAGATATACGTCCACGTATTGATTAATAATATCCTCTGGATCAGAACACTTGAGGTAAAGTAAAGCGGTCCGAGATCATTCCCACCCTGCGGCCTGAGCCAATGCTTTTGGTTCCATCTCATGATTAAGGACGTACTTGGTTTCAAAACGGATCCCTCCATCTGCCTCGGCTTGGTATCTTGTCCAATTTGGATTTTTTTTATAAAGATGGTTCTGGAATCCGACACCAAATACACTCTGGAGTTTTGTTTTGTTTTTTCATGACAGGGTTTATTTAGTTATTTTTTGTAATTTTTTTCTTACGTTGGATTTTTTTTGTATAGTTGTCACTGTTTCAAATGTTTCAAGCAGGTTGTTCCTATGGCTCAGGAGGCTGTAGAGGGGGCGCTGGGCAGGGGGGAAGGAGATGGCTTTTACGTTGCATAGTGATCAAAGCTTCCTAGGTACTCGAGAGCTGCCTGGTAGCAAAACTGGTACTCGTCCTGCAGACACAGCAAAATCAAACAAAATTGTCTATGAATTATTTATTACACAACAGTACTGGGTTAGAAGATTGTCCTACTTTTAAGGTTGTACAGTAATACAAAAAAGTATGGATTGTAAAAAAAAAACCCCGTCATATACTATAATATAAAATATTAAAATATTCTAATATTCTAATAAAATATTATTATATTATATATTTGCATCAGTATAAAAGTTAACAATGTCATGCGTCGATTAAAAAAAGTGTGCATCGCACACACAAGTTGGCATTTGTATCGCGCTGCATTGTTTTTAACATATTTACATCAGTTTATTTATATACGATTATCAGTAGATACCCGATACTTTTATTATTTAGTAAGTGACAAATAGTTTGTGCTTATTCACTGATGCTACGTGAATATGATGCATCACTACACTACGGAGACCGAGACGTGTCCTGAGAGTCACATAGAATACAGATTAACTTGGCAGAGGTAGAGCTGCAACTTCCTGGAGACACAACAGGAAAAGAACATCTGGTTTTATGATTTGCTGTCAGTCTGAACAAAAAAAATAAAAGTGAACTATCTGTGCCATATTGACTTGCACAGCATTATGTTTCCGGTGCATTTTAATGCAGTGAATCGCATTGTGTCGAATCGAATCGAAATCGGATCGCACTGCATCGTAATAGGGGGGAATCGTATCCCATCGCATCGTTAGCTGCTTCATATGTATCTTTAATGTATCGTATGGTACCAGATGTGAATCGCATCGCCCTCAGTTATAGAGATGCACATCCCTAGTATATAATATACATACAGTATATATACTAAACTTCATTACTGCTCCTTGGTGCTGCAATGCTACCATCAAGCATACACCAACTGTACCTTTAGTACTCTATATGGACATCCATGAGATTAGTATATGCTCCCTAAACATCCAATTCCAACATTTAGTTCCCATTTGCTGTTGTGATAATCTCCACTATCCTGGATTCCACTAGATTTTAGATCTTCCACTCCAGCCCATGTGAACCATATATTCATGGAGCTGGCTTCGAGCACAGGGGCATTGTGTTGCTGGAACAGGCTTCTGTCTACTAGTTCAAGTGAAGGAAAAACTGTAATGCTACTGCATCCAAAGACGTCCGATACGGCTGGAACAGTCAGCTGTCCCAGTGTCTTCGTCCATATAGTGGATGTATGATTTATCTACACTCTAAACCAGGAACAAATTCTTTGAATGCTCAGAGATGTTGAGTCAATAAAATTGATTCTGATCTAACAGTCTAACATTGCAAGGAGAGAACAGTTTCTAGATTTTTTTTGCTATGAATGAATGAAAGATATTATAGAAATGGAATAAACCTTTTGGACGTTTTTTTGTAACAGTGTCTCTCACCTCGGTCTGCACCATGGCCGGCCGCTGGGTCCTTAGCATTTTGACTGTCTGGAAGATGTCCACCACGCCCTCGTAGCGCATCCGCTCCAGCACGATACTGAGCGTGATGAAGACTCCGGTCCGCCCCACGCCAGCACTGCATCACACACAAGCAAAAAAAAAATATTTCAACACATGTTAACATGTACAAATTGATCTAATATGTGAAAACAGGACAGCAACAAATCTGATGCTCATGAATGACAATAATCTACTCCTTTTTACAATCATCTCAATCTCTACACTGAAGATGAAGATGATGGAATACTCGTGAAAATCCAAAGAAACCTGTTTTTGTGTGGTCATTTGTGTAGAGCATCTGGATATACACTATATGCACAAAAGTTTGATATCTAAGTTTAAGATTCGCATGTGCTTTGTGAACATCCCTTTCTACATTCGCTCCAAAAATTTGCTCTCATAATACTCTCCACTCTTCTGGGAAGATGTTCCACTAGATGTTCAGTGTGCTTAGTAAAATCAGGTACGTGTGTAGGGGAATTGAGGAGCCTTGGGGTGTCGCTCCGATTCATCCCGAACGTGTTTATTAGGGTTGAGGGTCAGAGCTCAATCGCAGAAAATCTTCTACTCTAACCCATGCAAAGCAAATCTTCATGGAGCTGGATTTGTGTACAGGAGCACTGTCATGCTGGAACAGGTTTGGGTCTGCTAGTTCAAGTGAACGGAAAATGTCATGCTACCACATCCAAAGACAATTGCCTGGGGATTCCCAGCAGTGGGATATGAGGGGGAGGAGCTTTTTTTTTTTTTTAATGATGTCAGTAATGACTTTAGACATGCAGTGATCCAGGAACGCTGAGAGGATTATCGAAGAAATAATCACCATCAACTCTGAGTGCCAATTCTACAGGGAGGCACATCAAAGCATAACCAATAACACACACACACACACACACACACACACACACACACACACACACTCTCACAAAGCCTTTTCTTTCTTTCTTGCGGTCTGTCTGTCTTTCTCTCTCTCTATCTCTCTGTCCTTCCTTTTTTTACTCTGTCTTTCTTTCACTGTTTCTTTTTCTTTCTCCTTTGCTGTCTTTCTCTCTCTCTCTCTCTCTCTGCCTTTGTCTTTCTCTCTCTCTGCCTCTCTTTCTCTCTTTTTGTCTCTTTGTCTTTCTCTCTGTCGTTCTCCCTCTCTGTCGCTCTGTCTTTCTATCTCTTTGTCCTTCTCTCTATGTCTTTCTCACTCTCTGTTTCTATTTCTTTCTTTCTTTCTTTCTTTCTTTCTTTCTTTCTTTCTTTCTTTCTTTCTTTCAGTTTCTTTGTCTTCCTCTCTATCTGTCACTTTGTCTTTCTCTCTTTCTATCTCTTTGTCATTCTCCTTCTCTGTCTCTCTGTCGTTCTATCACTTTGTCCTTCTCTCTCTGTCTTTTTCACTCTGTTTCTTTCACTTTTGCTGTTTTTTTTTCTTTCAGTTTTTTGTCTTCCTTTCAATCTGTCACGTTGTCTTTCTCTCTTTCTGTCTCTTTGTCTTTCTCCCTCTCTGTCTTTCTATCTCTTTGTCTTTCTCTCTATCTTTTACACTCTGTTTCTTTCACTTTTGCTGTCTGTCTTTCTGTATTTCTTCCTCTCTCTTACTTTCTATCTTTCACTCATTCTCTTTCTACCTCACACTTCGGGTTGTGGAGCAATAACTATTATGACAACAGATTTATTTTCGCCCCTGTCGCTTACCGAGGCTGAAAACGGTGCATAAAAAGGGTCTGACTTAGCGAACATCACCTCCGCTCCATGCACATCCGCTGCCTCACGCCATGAATCATAACGACTCCGGTTAAACATTGTTGGCCGTAACGACGCTGCGCGGAACTGCCGTTTAATAAAACCTGCAGTGTTTGTCTGGCACCTGCACAGCTGTTTGTCCCTGAAGCCACTCTCGCGCATCCCCAAAGCCCGTTTAACACGCGGCGACTTCGAGACGTGACAGGCTCCACGAACAGGAAGATTCATGCTCCCGTTTCACTGAACTCGCTCAGCCAATTAATGAGCAGCGCCTCTGTTAGGTTTGATATTTTGGGTGGGAAGAAAAGACCGGGTGAAGCAGCTGTAGATTAATAGAGATGTGTGAGAGGTAGAAAAGTGGAGTGAAAGAGATATGAGATGGATGGGGAAAATGAGACATGAGCCACCTGAGCCAGAGTAAACAAAAGAGATGTGTGTGTCTGTCTCCAAGAGACAGCGCTTAAGCATACAGGTTGGGAGATCATCTTTTTGTGAGCAATCACACCCCTGCATACACACACTTTATAAAGTGTCTATCACGCCTGCCAGTTCCATCATAGATCAGATCAGAGCAACCATGATTTATTCAACATCTTCAATCAAACATCAGAAGTGTTTGGATGATTTGACTTCTATTTGTGTGAATCAGAGCAAATGTTAATTATTACAGTAGATGGGTGTGTAATGTAAAAAACAGTCTCTGGCTTTGGTTCATAGCTTTCATTGTCTGATCATCGGAAGGTTCTTTCGCGTGCGAGAGCGGCGTAGAGGGACGGAGTGAGTAATTATTATTATAAAGTAGGCTGTTTAACGCTGTCGCGTGTGCAATGGTGCTGCTATAGGACTTTGAGAGTTCGATCTTATCCAGACTAAAAAGAGAGGATGCTGAACGCTAATGGGCTGGAAGTGTGAGAATCATGTCTGATGATGCCATTAACAGATTTAAAGCACGCTGATGAGAAGTGTGTGTGGGAGTGTGTACTCAACACTTAAGCCTTCAGAACGAGAAATGATCATCAGTCCGAGGGTATATATTTATTCAGGGTGTGTGTTCGTGTGTGTGTGTGTATGTGTGTATCGTACCTGCAGTGGACAGAGATAGGACCGTCCTGGCCGAACTGCTCCTTGGTTTTATGCACTTGGCCAATGAAGTCGATGAAGCCTTCGCCAGATTTGGGGACTCCCTGCTCCGGCCAATCAGTGAACTGGAACTGCCTCACAGTCCGAGACTGTCCATCCTAAAAGAGAGAGAGAGAGAGAGAGAGAGAGAGAGAGAGAGAGAGAGAGAGAGA
>JAAIIK010000451.1:4131344-4141929 GCA_014706435.1 Silurus glanis | reverse complement strand
ACACACACACACACACACACACACACACACACACACACACACATGCATACACCAGCATGCACATACACTCTCAGTGTCGGAACTACATGACCAAGCAATTTATTTCTACTTCGACTCCTACTGTTCAGCAACACACACACACACACACACACACACACACACACACACACACACACACACACACACACACACAGCTCTTAGCCTAAAATGAAGAAAATGCAATTGAAAATTCACACCGTTTCCCCCTCCTCAGTCGAGACGTGCTCGGCGTCTGATATTCCACTATTTTAATTCTGATCTAAAGCTGTAGAACTGAGTGAAGGAAATCTGTCTCTTCTGTAAATATACACATTCAATATATATCCAGATGTACCAGATGTAACGGATTAGTATTACAGTAAGACTTACTTTACTGTCTGCTATAAACGAAACGTCACTATGGAGCTGAAAGCTGGAGCTCTAACTTGGGACGACCAGAACTACAGGTAGTCCCCGACCTACGAAGGAGATGTGTTCCCATGACACCGTCATAACTTGAAGAAGTCGAGATGTGGCCTATCCTACCGGGGACTCTTAAAGAATAGTGATGAGTATGGGGTAGTGTACTGTAATCTGACAACAATGTACAACAACGTAACAGAATACATTATTTAGCAAAAGAGCATTTTACTGTACTGTACTGTATAGACTTTACAGTATATATTTATGTGTGCCATGGTATGTGTGACGGGGGCACCTCGGAGAACATCTGTAGCAGGTCAGGGCAGTTAATCAAACTAAGAAGAAAGTCTAATCATAGAAATGGTGGCTTTATCTCTAAGGAGACATTCATTCATTCATCCATCTATTCATTCATTCATTTATTTCTGTAGAGCTGTTTTGGGAGACTGTTAAAAGCACTATACAAATAAATGTACATTGATTCATTTTTCATCAGTGTCACTGCTTTGCCATAGACAGTATACACTATATGGACAGAAGTTTGCGGACACTTGATCTTAAGATTCGTACGTGCTTTTTGTGCTTCCCATTCCAACATTTATTACACATTTGCCTCCATTCTTCTGGGAAGATGTTCCACTAGATTTTCGAGTGTGCTTGTAGAAATTTGTGTGAGATTCATTCAGTGACAAGGGCGTTAGTAAAGTCAGGTACTGATGAAGGTGAGGTGAGGAGGTCTGTTGTGTTCAATAGGTTTGAGGTCAGAACTCATGCCGGAGCAGTTTTGGGTCTCCTAGTTCACGTGAGGGGAAAATCTCATGCTCCTGCAACCAAAGGTGTCCTATAAAATTGTGTGTAATAGTTTGGGAAAGAAGCACATATGGCTTCAGACGTCCCAATACTTTTGTGCATATAGTGTATATCCAGAATTGGTCATGTATAGATTTTCTGCTACGTTAAGCTCTGACGCATGATCTGGACACGTTAATTACACTGGGACAATTTAAATAAGGTAGTTTCAAAAGAACTGCTGGAAAGACTCCATCCATCTCTCTCTCTCTCTCTCTCTCTCTCTCTCTCTCTCTCTCTCTCCTGTGTCGATTCATCATCATCAGCTAATAATTAAAGCCTCCTGTAGCTCTCCCACTCCTATTAATAACTCAGCCGAATATCAGTCCTCTGGCGTGCTGCTTGAGTTCCATCATTTGCATGGACTGCGGCGAGAGCGTCTTCCCAGGAGATGACGAGCGTCGCTGTTCTTCGCCCGACAGATGCGTTTCTCCGTTGTGGAGGGTAATTTAACAAACGATTACAGGCTGTAGTGCAATACGGTGCACGCAATTAGGTCAAGAGCTACTCAGAAACGAGTGAGCTTTTAATGGGTTTCAGTCACGTAGCATACGCTGCGATGTCAACAGCTCTTCGCGCTCGCAAAGCGTCTCTCGCCTCTAACGTCGACGACGTGCGCGGTTTCTGTAGTAAGGTAACAGCGGTACATCAAAGCCAGAAAGTCAGATTAAAGCAGCCGTTACTATGGATACCGGAGCTCATACAGTGTAATCCTTCATCGAACATTCGCTTTTTACATTTCTTTAATAGATAACACTCATTAATTAGTCCCATATCCTGTTATAATAACCTCCACTCTTCTGGGAAGGTGTTCCACTAGAGTTTTATGGAGATTTGTGCTCATTCTGCTACAAAGATTTTATTAAACTCAGGTACTGATGTAGGTGAGGTGAGACCAGGGGTGCAGTCGGCGCTCAAAGTCATCCTGTTTAAAAGGTTTGAGGTCAGAGCTGTATAGCAGGAGATCTTCCACTCCAACCCATGTAAAGCATATCTTCATGGAGCTGGCATAGAAAAAAACCACATATGGCCATTGTGCATATAATGTATGTTCAATTCAATTCCTTTTTATTTGTAGTGCGCTTTTAACAATGGACATTGTCTCAAAGCACCTTTACTTTGTTAAAAGTACTCAGATAAAGTGGTAACAGAAGAATATATAAGTTTGTCGCTAATGAGAGAGCCAGTGGCGACTGTGGGAAGGGAAAAACTCCCTGAGATGGCATGAGGAAGAAACCTTGAGAGGAACCAGACTCAAAAAGGAACCACCGAATGTCCATTAATAACAGTTCCATCACTGTTAATTGTATGTTGCACATCACACTACGTTTATGGCCCTGGATTGCGTTTCCCATCAGCCACTGCACCCTCACACTTTGATTAGCACTTATAATCTCTCCTTTCATGGCACTCTTTGCCTCACATTTGCCTCCCATGGTTGCTGACGTCTTGATCAGGTTATGTTTTCTTTTGGTTTCATGTCTCTTGTCTGCATTTTTGATCATTTATTTTTTAAATACATATTATCTGCACCCGCATCTACTCATCTGTTTAGATCGAGTCACCATGTTATACACCTGATATGTGGCAGAAGAATAAAATACATGGTGTGTGATTTGGGACAGAGCCCATCTCATAAGGGATTCTGTTTTGTTTTTTTTGTCCAACCTTCACGGCTAGGCGACGTGTGTTACTTGTGTAGTGTCATGTAAGGACATGGACATTTTGGATCCGATGAGAGATATCGGAAAGAAACACTTTCTCAAACCGATGGCTGCTTTGATGCTTCTGCATCTTGGATTTTGTATATTTCGAAATGATCATTAATGCGTGATAAAATGAATTACAACACATTATTAAATGTCATTTGGATTGTGCTTTTCTGACGAATTCCAATGAAGGTGTTCAGAAATTAATATTCTGATTGGATTATTGAATACGATTATTAATGGATTAAAAGCCGCATACAAAAATCCTGGCGTTCCTCTCCTGTAATTCCCACCACTCATCTTTGTAATGAGGGTTGTTTCATTTTTCAGTTGATCTGTATTAGTGAGCTACCTTGAACTCCAGCTCCATGCCCGTGACGTGCTCTCCGGCCTCCACCTGAGCCTGTTTCTGGATGTAGGAGAAGAGGCTGCGGGCGGGGACCTCTGTGTTGCCGCAGGCGACCGCCTCCAGCAAAGCGTCGTGGATGAAACTGTACTGATCCTCCGTCTGCACCATGTAGTTCCTTTGGGCACGCATCAGCGTCACGTGGCCGTAGATGTCCACCGTCTTCTCGTGCTTTATGCGCTCCAGCATGGCGTCGATGACGATGAAGCAGCCGGTGCGGCCCACGCCGGCGCTAAACACACACGGACAGTGGAGAGTAAAAAAAGCAGGCAATAATAATAATAATAATAATAATAATAATAAAACAATAGCTTACATTGCTACGCGTTAGAGATTAATTTGACCTTTTTAAATACCCAGGAAATGTGGAGTTTTAAAGAAAGGAGCTTTAAATCCAAAATCTAACCTTATTATAGACACAAAAAAAAAAAAAAACCCTCTCTGATCCACACTACCATCACCCCAAATACAGCTTGGTTGCCTTCAAGTGACATGACATCCATCAGCAGCAAACCAATCAGAAAGTATGATTAATGATTCATATCAGATGAATATTAAGCGTGGGAAAAAAAAAACCTAATATAGGTGTGCAGGTCAAGCCCTATTACAGTGAAATATTACAGTCTCAAAAGCCAGACATCTAGTGAATGCCTTATATAATGATCCTGATTGATTACTATTAAGGGCCTTAATTAGTTTGGTGTTGGACTCAACAAGAAGCAAAACACACCTCCATCTACGACAGATCAACTATGGATCATCTAAAATAATACAAAAAGAAATCGAACCAATTCTTGTAATATACATGTGGTAGGCCATAAGGGTCAGCAAGCCTGGAATTACTGACTTACGTTTAAATTTTTACACCATGAACATGTATTAAATGATTCCCTATTAAATCTATTCTCTTCATTTCATAGCGTTTCTCTCGCTTTCAGCCGACACATCACTTGTCGCCGATCAAAATCTGCCATGAGGCCTTCAAAGTCAGCAGTAGTGTAAAGTACATGCTGCTTGAAGCTATTGCTTTAACCAATCAGATTTCAAGTTAGCCAATCCGGAGGCCATCTAGCATGTGTACAATAACGTCTTTATTTTCACGTCCTTTGATTGGACGTTCAGAGACAGCGCTAGTCAGAGCTCGCATACCGAAAAAAAAAAAAGCATTACTCTGAGCAGTGTCAATCACAATGACATTAGCTAATCATGGCAATCTGTGAGGTACTGTAACGAATGCATTAGAGAGACATTTGTGTTACATTGCCATGTGATGCAGCATGAGCAGCAGTTTGTAAAAAGAAAAATGTGGTTGGCTGCGTTTCAGAGGAAGAGCCTCAGAGGAAACACATACGAGCCAGTACCCTCCCTTCACTAATGATATTTGGCAGGTGAATGAGAAAGAAAAAAAAGAGAAAAATGATCAAATAAAACAGGTATCTGACCTGCAGTGGGCGATGATGGGCCCTGCATCAGGTGGGTTGCAGGTCTTTACCCTCCGCAGGAATGCCAGGAAGGGCGTCGGGTACTCGGGCACGCCATGATCCGGCCATGCTGTGAACTGGAACTGACGTACCTCACGTTTTTCACTGGAACCATTCTGTAGAGAGAATGAGAAAGAGTAAGAAAAAAGAAAGAATGAACAGAATGTAACTTCACTCTGCACATTCACTACATAAAGTGTCTCCTCGTGTGTTAATCAAGTCGACAAAAATCTGCTGACCAACACACACACAAAGGTAGAAATGACCTCGGTGGTCTGCAGCTTTCTTTCTTTCTTTCTTTCTTTCTTTCTTTCTTATTTTACATTTTACTCCCTGACAGAAGCGCCACTGAATAAATGAATAAATAATCGCCGTAATTAAATCCACCTTGCCTCAGTTTTTTCGACACTCTAGTGCAGTGCTGGATGGTTACGTAAAAAAGTACATACAACTTTGCATTCACCTTGTATGGACCTTCCACTGACATAATCCTTGAGGCAGCTAATTAATGCTAAGCTACACCTCAAAATCGAACCATAATCATAACCTCAGCAAACAAAAACAATTTTTTGAGGTTTTTTTTAATTTACAGAAAAACAGTTTTCCTCATTGGGACAAGCAGAAACTGACACCAAATTCATTTATTTTGGGACCATGTGGCCTTCAATAAGAAGATATAAAAAGGGATGCACATCTCCATAACTGAGGCTGATGCAATTCACAAACCCGACGCATAGCCAATGATACGATACATTTAAGATAAATATGAAGCAACTACCGATGCGATACGATTTCGCCATATAACGATGCAGTGTGATCTGATTTTGATTTAATTCAACAATGCAATGGAAAAAAATATGATGCTACGCAATTCAACATGGTACTGATTGATTTTATTTTTTCGGGTCAGAAAGACAGCAAATCATCAATTTACTTAAGTGCCTTCTGACTTCTAAACACATGGCCCCTTTCACAAACAGGCCTTTGTAAAAGAAAAAAAAGAAAAAAATATTAATAAAACCAGATGTTCTTTTCCTGTTGTGTCTCCAGGAAGATGCAGCTCTGCCTCTGCCATGTTAATCTGTATTCTATGCGACTTGTCATATTCATGTAGCAGCAGTGGTGCTGATAGAAGACGTTTGAGAAACCGTTTAACGAGGTTCTAAATTTAATAATAAAAGTATAGCACATCTACTAATAATTATATATAAATACGTTTTTTTTTACCGATGAAAATATGTTAAAAAAAAAAAAAAAAAAAAAACAATGATACAAACGCCAACTTTTATTTAATACACACTTTTTTAAATCAATGCATCACATCATTAACTGTTATACAGATGCAGATCTGTGAATCCCCCCATCCCTAGTATTTACGGTTTTCTAATCATATCGCTGCTCCAAATTTCTATTTTCCACTAAAGCAAAATAAACCCCTGAAAGTTTTTATCTGCAGTATGAAACCCTTAACTGTGCATCTGTATTCTGCTCTGTTGTGACTGTAAAACAGTGTGCACCCTCTTTCACTCTCGCTCTACTTCACTGCTAAGTGCTTGCAACGTAGCATGCTGCCAATTACCTCTCGAGCATGTTTCTCAGAACAGAGACACGGCACAAAGGTCTGTGTGTCTGTGTGTGTGTGTATGTGTGTGTGTGTGTGTGTGTGTGTGTGTGCGTGTGACATACAAAGAAAGAAGGATGGCAGAATGGCCTTAGGCACGCCTCACCTCTTCACATTTAGCCTTCCTGTTTATTTCTCCCTAATCTACAGACCGAGCCCCCTGCAGAGCAGTGTCCTGCAGAGCAGTGTGCCCGACTCCTAAGGGAAAGTACTGAGCGAATGTGTATAAGTAAAAGAGAAAGAGAAACAGCAAGGCAAGGCTTTTGTTGCTTAGATAGTTCATAAGCAGCTTCTGACCTGCGCTATACAAGCTAAGAGAAACTTCTTTTTGCGAAACGTCCATCTTCAGAAACTGGTTCATGTCCACTTTGTGTTGGAGAAAAGCTTAACGTTTATATTATTGTGGGAAATAATCAAACCGGTAGCTCTGATTGTACATGTGAACAGTATTTCTATGACAATCAGGAAGGAATTCTGGATGATTAATTGATTTACAGTATTTTTTACCTTGTGCCTTGCCTTCTCTCTCTCTCTCTCTCTCTCTCTTTCCATACACACACACACACACACACACACACACACACACACACTCAACCAAACCATTTTTTTCAATTCTGCTCAATTCTGATTGACAAGTTTTTTGTTCTAATTAATTTCAAGCCATAAAAAAATAGGCTAGTGAGCAAATAATTATATACAAGTGATTACAGAAGAAGTAAATTGTCTCACAGAAAATGTATATTCTGCACAGGAATTAATTATTTATATATATATATATATATATACATACACATACATTTACGCCATTTGTCAGACGTCTTTATCGCGGGCTATTTACAATGATCGCATTTATACAACTGAGCATTTGAAGGTTGAGAGAACTGTTCAAGGGTCCAACAGTGGCAGCTTAGTGTTGCTGGGATTTGAACTCATAACCTTAAGATCAGAAGTGCAACATTTCAACCATTTCCCTATAAAGTGTGATTCCAGTTGCTGATACTGGAGAATAATCAGCTTCTGAATGGTACCCAATCACACCACTCCATCATGGATTTTTTTCCTATAATGGAAATATCTTATTCCATGTTTAGTGCAGAGTCCTACCTTGTGTAAAGAGAAGGTGCGTACGCAGAAGGTGGCCAGCTCGATGGTGTCCAGCAGGGTGACCTGGGTCATGCCGTATGTCTCCGTCCCTCGACTCGGCCAGTACTGATCGCACTTGATCTGAATATGCAAACATAACAGAGCCATGAATATGAATGACAACAGGATTATGAATATGAAACAGGGTCACAGTACAGAGTCCAGTCCACAGAGTTTACCCAGAGTTCCTTGGACCTGAACTTACTCACATGACCGAAAACTATTCATCAAAAAACATAGATATAAGGCTTAGATACGACACATCCAGTTCCTCCTGTACCCATACAGAGGCTGAAAAGACTCAAACTTGATCAGAGACTGACGGATGAGCCGAATGACAAGCACCTGCCCGAATCAGTCAATTCCTCTGCATCCTCACTTCTAACCACCTTCAGTCACACACACGATCCTCAGCACTGACATTTACGTTTCAGACACTTGACAAAGCTTCAGGCTGCTGACGGAAGGACTATTTGTAGCTGATATAATGTAAGCAATAACAGGAAACTCAGTTCAAGACGGTAAGTGTAAATGTAAACGGATAAACTGTACCACGCGCCATTCTATAATGAACAAAAGTATCACTTTTGGAAAATTGCTTTCTTATAATGCGAATAAAACACTTTGGAGTCTCCAGTGCGAGTGCTTGGTACCAGTCAAATGTGACCTGGCACATAGGACAGAAGAAGAAGTTCTTGACAGAGTTTGGTTTTTTTTTTAGTTTCACAAGAAATAAAACGAATGGCTGCTAAGGAACAACAGACAACAGGCCTTTTCCAGCTATATAGTTCTTCCCCAAACTGTTAGTACAAAGTTGGAGACACAATTGTATAGGATGTGAATGTGGTAACATAACATTTTCCCTTGACTTGAAATAGGAGACCCAACCATGATCCAGCACGACAATAACTATGTGCACAAAGCCAGCTCCATGAAGATACATAGGTTGGAGTGAAAGCTCTCTGGAGGGAAATAAACACAAATCTCTAAGGCAGGCTCCAAAATCTAGTGGAACATCTTCCCAGGAGAGTGGAGGAAACAGCAGATGGGGACTACATACTTTTGTCCACATAGTTTATCTCTATGTAAACAGCAATCAAATTAAGGCCAACAACTCTGGAAAAGTTTCTCCTGTGCTGAGAGATACCCCTGTGGCTGATGCGTCCCAGACCTCCCGTGGAATCATTTTAGCCCATGTCGAGCAGGCTCTAATTAACGCTATCTGTGATGAAGCGAGATCGGGGATTGAGTAAATGAGGTGTCAAAGGTGCTGCCATTCTGGATGGTTACATTTGGTGAAAGAAAAACCTCCCACTGAGAGATTCTCCTCTCTCCACCACTCTTTCTCTCTCTCTCTCTCTCACTCTCTTTCACTGTCATTTCCACTGCCTTCCCCTGTATTTGCTAAATGGTCCATGCTAGCCGGGTGGAAGTGAGAGATAATTGTCGCCTATGATCTTTCTCTCCTCTTTTGCACCCATTTCTTCTCGTCGTTCGCTCAGTCAGAGCTGACATTTCATCACAGTTTATGTCCGTCCGTGCGCCATGAGAAGCGCCGCTACGTCTTTTTTTATTCGCTAGACACTTGTCATTGAACGTACTCATGCAAAAAAAAAAAAAATCCTACACAACAATAATGGAGCTGCGCTTCAATGCTTACACTTTCTGACCAGCTGTCTCTAAAAAAACAAAGTATTATGGGCATACAGGAGATAGACGTCAACAAATTTTGCTATTATCCGTGAAGTCTCTCTCCTCCTGAGATGCGACTCGATATCTTACAGCTATAGAAATGCGTGATACGTTACTACAGTACGAAAAGAAAGCTGTCTCAAAAAACGTCTCTAAATAGACGGATTTATTAGAAGTTTTCCGTAAGGAGATGCCTACTTAACATTTATCCAGGGCAGAAGGGCGCTCCGTGTTAGTGACACCTGTGTACGCCATTATGGTCAGCCAATTGTTCACAACCTCTGAGAATTCCCAGAACTCCTACGAATACAGCCACTGAGAGCTAAAATTCCTACTAATGGACTTTGTTACATGCACAATCCCCTGACTCACGTCAAAGCAGTCTTTATTATCAGTTCAACCATATACATTATAGTACACAATGGGAACTGACTGAAAAATACATTTGGTGCCAGAGTTGAAGATGCGATTTTCATTAATAGCGACGAAGATGGACAGGATTAGAAATTAGATTATTAGGGGTAGGATGTTCTGGAGACAAGGTGAGAGAGGCACGATTGAGAAGGTTTGGTCATGTTTAGGGGAGGGACATGGGGTATATTGGTAGAAGAATGATAAGTATGGAGCTGCCAAGAAGCAGGAAAAGAGGAAGGTCAAAGAGAAGGCTTATGGATGTAGTGAGGGAAGATATGAAGGTGGTTGGTTTGAAAAAGGCAGATGTAGAGGACAGAGTGGTAAGGAGAAAAGTCAGACTGTGGTGAAGATAGCCGCAAGCAGCACGGTGAAGATGATCGTCACAACCTTCTCCGACGTGGGTGCTAGTGTTCCTACAGGAAGCAAACAGTCCTCCAAAACTGACTTTACTGATGACTAGTGTCCATAGTTTTTTTCATTCCTACCCGAGCATGTAGTTTCGATCAAAATTATGTCACACTGCAGGAAAGAAACCTGTTTAATATTCGGGTTTACAGCTTTAGCTCTGAGCTTTCCCTTCCTGAATTTCTCTCCTCTTTCTGTGAAAAAACTAAAAATAAATCAATGCTTATTTCACTATGTTGAATATTTATTGCTGGAAATGGGTAAAGTAAAAATTGTATGAATAAAATTGGGTGATTTCAGCCACAAATGGTGAGAGAAAAAAAAATTACACGTTTGATACCTATAACGAGAAATTATTATTATTTTTGGTACAATAGATTTTTTTTATATCCTGGAAAAAAAATCTCTCTCTCTCTCTCTCTGT
>JAAIIK010000451.1:4110358-4121446 GCA_014706435.1 Silurus glanis | reverse complement strand
TGTGTGTGTGTGTGTGTGTGTGTGTGTGTGTGTGTGTGTGTGTGTGTGTGTGTTTGGGGTCTCACTGCCTTGAAGCTTGCAAGATAAATGCCATCACATTCCCTAGATAAGAATTTCTGCATAAATATTCTATCCCCTGTTGGGGTAATTTACTATTCCATTATGTTTTTCCCAGCCTGCACTCTGCCAAAGATATTCTCTCTCTCTCTCTCTCTCTCTCTCTCTCTCTCTCTCTCTCTGCTACCCAGCATTGGGCCTTGAAAGATGTTTTCCTTTACAGCTGTGGTCATGCAAAATGAAACTAGAGGCAAAATAAGGCCCAATAAGGGGTTTGATAGAACAGTTTTCCCCTGTGGTGATTACAGGAGTCTGTTCTCACTTGGACCACTAACAGTCACCGTTCACACACCCCCTGCTGGCCGGGACACATCAATACAGAGTGACTGTGCAGGATGCAATCGATCCCGCTCATCGTAGACATCTTTCATATCCAAGCTGGATTCGGTTAAATATGCCATTAGTGTAATTAGTGTGGTCGTGCTGAATATTTTGATGCACTGGCTCAAACGGCTGAACGCAATGTGAGCCCAAGCTCGTTTATTCCTGAGGCATTTTCATCAAATGAATTCTGCATCATCCCATTCTGCATCATCAGGCAGCAGATAAATGAAAAGAAAACATCGCCAGACATTACTATCACTCAATGGTTTACTATTGGGGCTATGTATTGGCAAGAATCTGGCGATATGATACGCATCACGATACGGGGGTTGCGATACGATATTTAGCGATACGTAAGCAAGACAATATATTGGGATGTTCATTTTTTCAGGTATAGAATCTAATTTTAGGAAATCACACAAAACCTTCATATGCAAACCTTAGCAAAGAAAAAATGATTTAATTATAAAACAGTGGGATCTGCATTTGCATTAATTATATCTAAAATTACACTGCCAACCCGAACCCCTTAAACCTACCCATACCATGAAACCTGTGCCAGCCTTACCCATATCACTCCTCAGGAGCATCAAGTGTATTGTTATACATGAACACAATTAGTCTCATTGTACCTATCTTTTTACATTTTTTTTAATTTTTAAACAAATGCACATAATCACGAAAGACACCTAGTGATGATGATGATGATGATGATTGTATTATATTATAAGGATTACCATTAGTATTGGCCTAATAGTAGAAGCATAATTCCCCCAGGAAACAGGTGGATATTAAAGCTAATATTAGTGACATGCCCTTATGTTAATACTTCCTGTCACGGTTTAAGTTCAGAGATAAGAAGACTGCTAACTATCTATGGGTCGGGATTTACTGTGAACTTGCAACGCATCAACTGCCACGAATCATGTATGAATTAATTTTAATATCTATATTGCATTTTTGAGAATCGCTACGATATTTATCGCCGAACAAAATATTGTGATACTTACGTGTAACGATATTTTCTTACACCCCTATTACAGAATCCTGTATTATGCTCTATGACACAAGGCTTCCTTGGTTCCAAAGGTTTTTTCAAAGTGGTTATACAGTAAATGGAAAAAAAAAGTGTTACTCCAGATAGACACACCACTTTGATGGCAATTGGGTTTGCCCTCAATACCCAATTCTCCTCCATTTTGATGTTTCTCAGCCACTATTTAGTAATGATAACTACCAGCTACCATGCAGACATTCATTGTGTTGGTGATGCTTTGACTGATAGCAGAATAATCATCCCTCCCACCCAGACAAGCATGATCAGATTTACCCTTTTGCCATAATGGCATTGTCGGGATTTAAACATATGGGGTTTCTGATACCTATTGGGATACATGTGATGGCCACAATTTGGCCAAAGTAAGATACAACATTAGACCTTACCAGAGCTAACATCCTGTCCAGATATACCAATGAGGCAATAATCTAGAATATATATTATAATTTTTTATATACTCTTATATAAGATGAAAAAATTCCCAACTTGCTACGCAACGGCTGGCAAAGATTCAATTCTATGAATCGACTGTCCTGCTTCTCCAACGTCCTCGAGTCAGAGCAACAATATCAATCAAATGTAATCAGGCGTTTGAACAGGAATACACAGTTTGAACAACTGGCTCTCCTGGAATAGGATTTCTCCCCCCCCGACCTTACGAGCTTCAAAGAATAACCTCCCTCCCTTCCCTCTTTCTCTCTCTCCTTCACACACACTCACACACATACACTCTCATCTTTCTCCTTCACAGCTTGCGACTAAAAACCAATCACTCAGGAACCAGAGAGCTCCACTTGGCACACTAAGGCGCCCCGACGAGCAGCCATTCATCAAGTAAATAACAAAATTAAAATTACACTTCTCCGTTTAATTCGGTCATTTATTTTTCTGGAGGGAGACCGAGAGAGATAGAGAGTCCATACAAGCGACTCCTCTTCTTTCGCTGGACCATGATCTGGTTTTTCTCCTCCTCAGAGGACGACTTTTGTCATTTTACGAAATGATTTGTCCCATTTACTGCGTTACTCGAACCTTCGACGCTGTTAAAAAAGGAAAAAATCTAAGATTACGGGATTGAACTCATAGCTATACGAGAATAGACGGAAACGTCGAGCGCGCCGGTGTTCAACTCCTTCATGGTCGATTTCTTTGACCATCATCCTCAAAGTCTCCTGAGAAACAACATCTCCTCTCGAATAGCACGCAGATGTAACCATTGATTGATCCTTGGAGTCGACCACTGGTCTCCATTTTAGACTGCAATGAAAGAGGCAATTTCCTCAGATTTTTTTTTTTTTCTGAATAAATTAAGTTTCCTACATAACCACTGCAGTGTCCATTTACTGATTATAGATTTGTGCTGATGCATCAAAAGACAAATATTTTCCTTATTGCTAAATCCAAACCTAAAGTAGATATAAATATATGAATAAATAAAAACAAATCCTCCACATCCATTTTATACAAAAACAGACGTTTCTCGCAATTCTGTATTTTCTCGAAATATTACCACTTAAATCTCATATTGCTACGACTTTATTTTCAAAATATTTAGACTTTTTCTCATAATACTCAAATTTATTCTCAAAACTTTGAAACTTTATTCTCGTTAATTTCGACTTTATTCTCAAAATTATTTGACTTTATTCTTAAAAAGACTTTATTCTCATACTGATACGGCTTAATTCTTGTAATTCCGACTTTATTCTCGAAATATTTTGACTTTATACTCGTATTGCTACAATTTTATTCCCAAAATATTCCAACTTTATTCTCAAAAGGTTCGACGTTATTCTCCGACTATTTTGACTTCGTTCTCGTAATTTCGACTTTATTCTCAAAATACTTCTCGTATTGCCACAACTTTGTTCTCAAAATCTTCGATTTATAATCTTTTTTTCGTGGCACTAAAACGCCATTTTGAGAACCTGTGCAGCCGACGGTATCCGATCACACCGCATTGATTTCTTCATAATGAAAATAAAAAGAAAGGATTCGTTTGATGCCTCTACTGCCTCTACTTCACGACAAGGTCGTAAAAAAAATCCGACGTTCATGTTCGAACCATTGAGCTCCACTGAGTAAGACTATCCTCTTTATGGCACACGCGTTCGCTCTGCCGTAAACTCGTAAACAAGACGGAGGACAGGGAGGTCTGTTGGTGTAATGCAGTACTGTACGTTCAGTGGATGGAGGGGGGGGAAGGAACGTCTCACACGATTCATAAAAACCCCACATTAAAATCCCCAGTGTTAAATTACAGGAGTGAAGCGAATCACGGTTTTCAATCAAGTCCCTGTTTGTATTAACTGAACACTGTAGGTGTTAAATTAACAGCCGAATATGAGTGATGTCGCTGGGCTGGGATTATTACTGAGGAGGTGGCAGCTCATTGGTTATGGCTCTGGGTTACTGATCGGAAGATCGGGGGTTTAAACCCAGGTATTGCCAAGCTGCCACATTTACCATGTGCAATTTCATATTAGGTGCAAGATGTTCTTGGTTCTCTAGCACCTTGTATCTTCGCATACAAAAAAAGCCACAGTGAAAAAGCCGCACTGGATAGCAGCACTCTGGATAAGAGCGTCTGCCAAATGACATAAACGTAAATGATCTCGCGACAGGACATTTTATGCTATTCTTTTATTTACCAGGACAGATCCCCTGGTGGTCTAGTGGTTAGGATGCGGCGCTCTCACCGCTGCGGCCCGGGTTCGATCCCTGGTCAGGGAACCAACCCCAGCCATTAGGGTTGCACAAGCCTTAGTGCCGGTCCCAAGCCCGGATAAATGGGGAGGGTTGCGTTAGGAAGGGCATCCAGCGTAAAAACATGTGTCAAATCAAACATGTGGATGATCCGCTGTGGCGACCCCTAATGGGAGAAGCCGAAAGAAAGTTTTTTTTTTTTTACCAGGACGTTATTGCTGGTTCAGATCCGATGCTGTTTATCAGAAAGAGCAAAAAAAAATCAGATTCCATCAAATAAACAAAAAAGTGAGAGCTACTTCTCTCGCTCACTATTGCTCAGCAATACTGAAAATCATACTGATGAGAAATACAGTATAGAAGCTAATAGTGCTGCCAATGCTAGACTCAACCTCCCAGAATGCAACTCAACTCGATTCAGATGACGAGCGAACGATGAAATTTGCCATCTATATCTTTGGTGCGATGGTGAAACCGAGTGAGATTCACGCACCAGGACTTATCGATAGAAAGTTATATTCGGGGCTCACCTCGTATTCCTGCGAGAGTTTCAGGTTGTCGTTGGCTTTGAGCAGCTCGGTGTGTTCGGCCAGGTCTGTGATGGGGATGGGGGGATGGTTCATCATTCCTACATCAGCACCAGGAGATAAAGACACACAGTAAGAACATCTCAGTCAGTACAAGTACATAAGATTAGGCTTTCAGTGTGTGTTCAGTGTGTATGAGACATTCAGAAAGTCAGTCCAGACACAGAAAATGGCGGCAGGTGTTAGGTGCTGCTGTCTGACCAGGCCAGAGCGCTGCATTTTTTCCTTTTTTTATTCCGGGTGCTCACACACACACACACACACACACACACACACACACACACACACAACCCTAGTGCCTTAATCCTAAGGAAATAAAAGAGAGGACCTATGAGCAATTGCTGAGGTGACGGAGAAACCACAGACCAATTACTCTTCAATGCTACGGGGGAAAATGGCTTTTAATAGCTTCGCAAAAGCAGCATAGCGATGAAATCTATTTTTAGGGGGCTTTATGATAATAAAATGGAAGAGCGGAAAAAAAAAAAACCCAGACAAAACAAAACACCAGAGCACGACTCAGCTCCTCTCAGCACGGCTGATACCTACAGCAGAGCGGTACGTCCCCCTTCCTGGGTGGCTCAGTCTTTCCTGTTGACAAATAACCCCCTCTCTTCTCAAACTGATTTAGAAAATCAATGGTTTGAAACAAATCTGAAATTGGCTCCGAGAAATATTTCCCCACGCTGCAAAGAGCGTCTCCCAATCCACTAATATTTAATGAACGTAATCAAAGGCGCATCACCGAATCAAGCATTTTTCCGATTCTTTTTCCACAAGAGGGACAGGCGGAGGTGTATTCTCAACCGATGATTTGGCTGAAGTCATTCACCATATAAATAAAATTAATTCAATAAGTAAACAAATAAATATGCAAGTCTGAGTGGCTCAGAAACGAGCATTTTTGAGCCTTTTTTTGGTTTTTTTGTTACTGTTCCACAGTTGAAAGCTTTTTTATTGGCTTTTCTTTTTAAGAAACTGCTACTTTAGCGTCTCAAATTTGGGACAATTAATGGGAAGTTTATCACCATAAAATCATAACAATGAAATCATGACCACATAGTAGAAATGTTTGAATATTAATGGAATAACAATGAAAACAGTCCTCCTGTGGAATAGAAGTGCTGTGAGATCGAATTTTCGATCTATGACTTACTTTTCATTCATTTATTGTTATTCGTTATCCATTATTATTATTTTTTGTTTTTTTGTTTATTTAGACAGTAGAAGCTACTGTATAAATTAGAAAAATGTGAAATTTCTGTCCCGAAGACTTTCCCATGAAGAAAAATAATGTAAAGTGGCGCTTTAGTGTTACAAAGTGCTGACACTGAAGACTCCTTCTCTAAATGTTCAACCTCTTCTCACAGAAAACAGATAACCATATCAATCCATACTTTAAATCCGTTTAAGTGGATTAGGTTGTGCATCATGAATGAAAATGGATTCAAATATAATATTAACATAAACCTTGAAGGCGAATCCACAGTCGGAGCTGCTGCAATAAAATACTAACCTTCTGACCAATCAGATTGAAGATTGCAACAGCGATGTGGTGTACGCCTTGATGGGTATATAAACTGTTGAACTTCTGATCAGAATGTCGTGGATTGGATTGTAATCCTATGACTGCGCAGTTGTAAAAGATGATTGCAAGTTGTCCTGAATAAGGGCGCCAGCCAAATGGTGTGAATCTAAACCCAATGGTCAGTGTTTTTTCAGTAATCAGACTACACTTTTTGAGTTTATCTCTGGGTCTATGCAGGAGCCCTGGCCTGGGCTGGGACAGTTTCAGGGACACACATTGCATGTTTCACTTCAGCCAAAGCTAAGCAAGCCACAGTTTTCACCCCAAACCAACCACCCGCCCACCAGAACCCCCTAAACCAAGAGCTCAAGCAATCATTAGTGCGGATATGTTATGAACAACGCAATCTTACAACCATTTAACACAAATACAGCGTGATATTCCCAGCCATGAGCCGAAGAGAGGCCAATGCCAGCTGAGCATGCTGGGAGTTAATCCCTTTACCAGTACAACGCTGCCCGTGTAAAAAAGGAAACGAGAAGAAGGAGGAGGTTCTTCGTCTATTCGGCTATTTATGCCACTTAATCCTTAAGATCAACATTTATGGCCATGGTTTAGTCATCTTTTTATGTTTTTTGCTGCGAGAGAGAGAAAGAGGTCAATAGTTGGCTGAAGGTTGACATCTCTGTTTTTTCCACCTCGAAATTTCCTGTGATTTAATTAAGCATGTATAATCTGCATAATCACATTAGCCGGCCTCAATTTCCCATGCACTTCATAGTGCTGAGCTCTAAATGCCACACGGTCCCCGGGCTGAGACGGGGTCCAAGCACCGTCACGTTTTTACGCTCGCTTCTAAAAAAAGAAAAAAAAAAAGATGCAGACGGCGGATTGGAGAAATGAGAACTACGCAAACAAACTGATAAACCTGCCTTATGGTTGCCAGATTTCTAATGGGAACAGTGGGAATCTGAAAATCAACCATTCGCATCCTTCTCAGACCCCACAATAATAGTAACTATAATGAAGATTATTACGATGATGATAATAATAATGTTGATGATGATTGTAGTAATGATATTGATGATGATAATAGTAATAGTAATAATGAAAAAGATAATAGTAATAAAAGTGTTAATGATGATGATAGTAATAATGATGGAGACTATAGTAATAATAATCATGATGATAACAATGATATAACGATGATGATGATGATAAAAGTAATAATGATAACGATAAAAATAGTAACGAAAAAATTATGTTGGTAATGATGATAATAATAATAATAATAGTAATAACGATGCGGCTAATAATAGAAATTTTGCTGATTATGATAATTATGATAATAGTAGTAATAATTAAGATGATGATGATGATAATAATAATGATTATAATAATAATAATAATCATCATCATAATAATACCAATATAAAAATATATATATTCTATTTTTATCCTCCTTTTTTCCCCCCTCTCATATTTACCTCTTTTTGCTTAAAATATCTTTCCATCTCTCCTTTACTGGGATTTAGCAGATACCGGCTTTCAGTGCTTCTCTTCCCAGTGCTGAGGACTATGGGTATTTATCTTAAGGATATTGAATGTAAGACTGACAGAGGTTGTCTTATTCATTGACATGTTTTAACCCCCTCGTTTTTACCTCATCTCTCTCTCTCTCTCTCTCTCTCTCTCTCTCTCTCTCCTTCTCTCTCTCTCTCTCTCTCCTTTAATCCCATGCAATCGAGATGCGGTCAGCGAAGGCAACAGAAACAACACCCCTCCACTAATTACACATTTCCACAATTCAGGTTTTGATAATCGGCACAAACGGCTTGATTTCTTGATTTTTTTTTCGTTCAAGATTAGTTTTTTTTTCCAGAGACACATTCATTTGCAGATAAAAGAGCACAAAAAAAAGAGTGTTTTAATAATAAAAAAAAGAAAAGGTGTGTGTCTGGGAGTGAAGTGAAGTGGGGGGGATTAAGAGGTTTATAGTTGAAAGTTGAGGTACAAAATCCCTCGTCTCCACACGAGCAGTGACGTCAGGATCTTAACGTGGATTAACAACAGGCAACCGATCAGCCCAGTGAAGGACAGAAACAGCAACCAAAGGCATGTTATGGAAAACAATTAGTGCGTTTCTTGTGTGTTTAAGCAGGAATAATGCAAAAAGCAGCAACGCAGGAAAAACTAACTTTCGTAGTCGAAAGCGGCTTCGTTTAGAGGGCTGATCAGACCCGAATCTGTGAAGAACAGCAGAGAAACAAAAAAGGCAGGATCTCCTCAAAATTTCGAGAACGGAACGATAACAAGCCGCAAAATAACATCACTTCGCCGGGGACTAAACGTTACCTCACGTTCGAACTAGCAAGCAAATTTGGGTGTCGTGGCATAAAAACAGTAGTCATTATACAAGAAAATTCTACAGGTAATATTCAGTTCAACATAAATTACGCTAAACGAACTAAAGATTTGGGACATCTGACTTCCAGACATATATGTCTCTAATATTACAATAATAGAATTTCCTTTTTGAAAGCAAATGTAGGGATGTTAATGTTACATTAATGGTCACCATTTCAGGATGTCAGGCAGATTTTTAAGAGAAGAAAAAGACTCCAGGCTCCTGTCAGGGGAGAAAAAACTGATGCCTTGTGTAAAAAAAGGAGAGACCAAAAAATATCTTGTTGCATAACACACTCGTCTATTTTTGAGCGTGGTTATTTGCTTGTTTTGTAATCGTTGTTACCCTTAAACTAGCTGCAATGTATGCTAACTCTACTTACTATAGGCACAACGAAACAGCTGAGTCATTCGAAACAAACTCATTTGTCGCTTCTGATTATTCTAATTCGCATGGAATTGAAAGCAAAAAATACAAATAACTAAATTCCAAAGTAATGCCATTGCGTAGTTGCGAAAACTGTGTTTCTGTGTCGAGCTTCGAAAAATAAAATGTTTGCTTTATTGCTTGCTAGCGTGAATGTGAGGATTTGGTGTGAACTGTTGTTTTATACTAGTTGAGAGCACAGGCTGAAACAAATCATGACAAATAACATAAAGAACTTCCATAACTCCAGTTTTCTTTCCTGAGAAAAGGTCTGAAAGGCTAAAGGAGAGAATGAGCTGAACAGCACTTCATGTAGGAAGATCGAGACGACGCCAACGTCTGGTGCTCGAATCCCACAATCGCACGAGTGACTCGAGACGAAACACTTATGGCAGATTAGCAACGCTGTCTGGTGCGGCGACTCCGCCATGTTCGTTATGAAAGAGTGTGACTGAAGACCTTCGAGAAACAGAAAGGAATGAGTGAGTAATGAGCGAGGAGGACAAACGTGGGGATGACACTCGTCCTGAACTCGTCTGTGATGGAGAAAAAAGCGCAATCGTCAATGGCCCCTTATAGTGTGGGGGTGCACTGAGAGAATGAGAGTGAGAGAGTGTGTGTGTGTGTGTGTGTGTGTGTGTGTGTGTGTGTTTGGCTTCAAACGTAGTTAGGAAGAACGCCTGCTGCAGAATGAGAGAATAAGGATGAAAATGTAGAGAGGAAAGGAACAGAATCAAGTCTATAGAGAAGCAGAAGAGGGAGAGAGGGATGATGAAATAGAGAGGAAGAAAGAGAGGAATTAATCAGCCACATCCTCTTATAAAGCCCCAACACAAATGAGCTTAAAGGGAATAAAGGTAGACTTTCTACCAGTGCCGTGCTCATCACCAGTATGTGCACGCACACGCACACACACACACACACACACACACACACACACTCCTGTATGCGACTAGGGGAAATTTCTCTTTTCTAGCTGCTGTGAGCAAGCAGCCAAAAAAGGACTGTTTTACTTTCGTTTACTCCTCCTCGTTTACTCCTCCTCGTTTACTCCTCCTTATTAACCTTCTGCTTTATATAATACTATTCTGTTTATTATTTAAGACACAGGAGTGAAAATGTTCTGACACTAAAGAAAGAACGAAAGCAAACCAGTAAAAAAGCATGAAAGAAAAAAGCAAGCAAGAAAAAATGATAGAAAAAAAAGAAAGAAAAAAAGTAGAAAATGAAAGATTAAAAGTAACCAAGCAAGTAAAAAAATGTTTTTTTAATTATTGAAAAAAGCTAGTAAGGAAAAAAAATTGAAAAAAGAAAGAGAAAATTATAAAAAGAAAGAAAAAGTAAAAAAGCAAACCAGAAATAAAAAAAGAGAAAAACACAACAGAAAGAAAGATGAATCGATGTTATTTTCGATCCCATCGTGCGCTGTGATGTTTCAGCATCTTGCTAGCGATGATGGTGTTGAATAAAATAAAGAAAGCATTTACTTTCGAGCCGTCGTCCACACAACAGCTTCCTGTTATCACTCGTTATAGCAGCTATAACCAGTTGCTCCAGTGATAAAATTCACAAACTGCGAATTACCAAGAAGCAGAAACTTCACTGTGCTAAAGAAACCCGAAAAACTAAAAAACCAAAATAAACAAACAAATAAATAAATAAAAATCACATCCCAGAAAGTCTCTGTATCAATTAATCAACCTCACACTGTGTAATTATTATTGCCATTCGCACGTGTGTGTGTGTGTGTTCATGTGTGTGTATGTGTGTGTGTGCGTGTGTGTGTGTGTGTGTGTGTGTGTGTGTGTGTGGTTTCTAGTTTGACCAATAACTGCTGATAGTTAATGGAAGTGTTGCTGAGTGGGACAGGACGCAGCGCGGGGACAGAAGGAATGTGGAGAAGAAAGCAGGGACGGAGCTGGAGAAGGAAAAAAAA
>JAAIIK010000451.1:4090683-4105358 GCA_014706435.1 Silurus glanis | reverse complement strand
CACACACACACACACACACACACACACACACACACACACACACATACTTGCTCACTCTTACATACATATGTTCCTAGTCAGGACAGCCTCAATCAGATTCCGCATTGTTCAGCTTTAATATTTCAGAATGCTGAGCTCGCTACGCTGTGCTTTGCTGTACACCAGGACACACCGGGGCTGTTTCGATTCCTAAACCTGGGCACCGAAAGTGAAAAAATTACCCCAGACCGAGTCAATCGATCAGGCCAGGCCAAAAGTGTTTTCTTGGGATGATCCAATGTTAGCAGGATAAGGTGCTTACTAATTTTGGAACTGTATCATCATCCATATTATTCTGATGTTTAAGTGGTCTGACATGACACTATTGCCATATTCAGATTGTTCAGGAAGCGTTGGCTTCAAGAAAAAAGCTATACAACTAGGTTAAAAGCTTAATGAAATACTAATGAAGCAGGATCTGGACAAGGAATGTGACGTTTAGGGTAAAAGGAAACATGTAAACATGTTCCTAAAATGTTTTTGCTGCTGTAGGAATCTGTAGACTTTAATGAATAATGCATGATGAAATCACGGTGCTGTATATGTTGTACTGTAACATCAAATCAGGAACTCTGAGTTATCCAACCGAACCTTTTCTCCTTTATCCATTAATCCATTACTCACTTTTTATAGAGCAGAATGGCGATGACGATGCAGATGATGAAGACCACGGCCAGGACGGGTCCCACCACCCAGATGAGGCCGTCCCCACCCGTCTCTATGGGCTGGGGGTCCACGTCAGGGGCCATGATGGAGTCAGAGTAAGGGCTGGCCACAAACATTTTCTAAAAAAAAAAAAACACACACACACACACACACACACACACACACACACACACACACACACACACACACAGACATACTGTCTTTATTAAAAAAAGACGAACTCATACTTAACGGACAAAAGTATTGGGACACCTGATCTTTACGTATATCCATATGTGTTTTTCCTCAAACCTTTTGCACAAAGATGGAGGCACAAAATTCTATAGGTCTTTAGATGTGGTAGCATAGCATTTTCCCTTCACTTTAACTAGGAGACAGTGTTCAAAGCCAGCGCCATAAAGATATGCTTTACATGGCTTGGAGTAGAAGATCTTGAGTGGCCAGCTACTGAACTCTGACCTCAACTCAACACCTTTGAGATGAATTGGAATGCTGACTGCACCCCAGGCCTCCTCACCTCACCTACACGAATACCTAACTTCACTTACCATTACCCTTCTCTAAAAACATACTCCAAAATCTAGTGAAAAATCTTCCCAGAAGAGTGGAGGTAATTATTGGAGCAAATTGGGACCAGGTGTCCACAAACTTTTGGCAATATATATATATATATATATATATATATATATATATATATAGGGTGGATCTAATAGGGGTGACAATAGGAATCTTGCTTAGGGTGCTAGAAATGCCCCTGGTTCCTTCCACAAAGTTGGAGGCACACAACTGTATAGAATGTCTTTAGATGCTGTAGCATGAAATGCTTCCATCACTGGAACTAGAAGAACCAAACCTGTTCCAGCATGAAATGCTCAAAGCCAGCTCCATGAATATATGCTTTACATGGGTTAGGGTGGAGCCTGTTATAGAGCTCCAAACCCTATTGAACACCTTTGGGATGAATGTAAACGTTGAGTGCACCTCACCTCAATTAGTACCTGACTTTACTAACTCCCTTGTTTCTAAATGAGCACAAATCTCCAAAGAATCTAGGGGAACATCTTCCCAGAAGAGTGGAGGTTATTATACTGTCGCTAATACAGCAAATCGGGACAGAATGTGGATGTTCAAAAAGCACATCATTTGAATCCTACGGTCATCTGTCCATAAACTTTTGTTCCATAGGGTGTATGTGACCTGCTGAAATATGAATTGTTGAATGTTATTTGGTTTAAAGTACTGTTCTCTTGTGTACAGACAGCAAGGAGAGCGTCGTGCGTTTCCACTCACCGTGCTGTTGGAGTTGAGCTCGGCCAAGATGAAGAAGACGTAGTCCTGCCCCGGCTCCAGGGCACGATTCTCATAACCGTTGTAGACCATCTGGTTGCCCAGTGTGAAGGTTGGGGGCACGGTGCTTGGTTTAAAGCTGGCGGCGATGTACGGCTTCTTCACGTCCACCTGGCGCAGCTGTCTCGTTGTCCGCGTGTGTCTCTGCTTCGCGCTGCCTTCCCTCAACAGCTGGGAACGTACACAGAAAGGGGGAGAAAAAAGTATATAAGACAACAGAAGTTCTCACCCAATCAACATTTATCCTGCAAAAAAAATTGTTCTAAGCTCGGTCTTTTTAATTCTCCCTCAGGTCTGGAGTCAACAGGGATATTTGCTGGCGCCGAGCCCAGATTAAAATGGAATGAGTCATCCACTCAGGAGAAGAGAAAAGAGTGAGGGGGGGGAAGGAAAAAACAAAAACAATGGAGGAACGAGTCATTCGGTAGCCGATATACCCTTGTGGCGGTCACGACTCAAGGTTGAGTGGCTGAAGTGGAGCAGCGTCTAGGAGTGGTGGAGAAGCGGAAGAGTAATTCAGCTCTCTCCCCTGGACATGGCCTGAGGGAAAGCTTCAGAAACGCTCAGCTTGATTTAGCTCTCCTGAGGTAACAAGGACGTTCGGCTACGTTTCACAGACGTGTTGGGAAACCGATTTGTGCTTTTGAACGAGGACGTGAACCTGAAAGGCTTGGGATGTCAATCTCGTTCCAAAAAATTTATTTTAATCACTTTAAATGTTAGCAACATTTGAAAGAGAGCTGGGTTTAGCCACGTATGATCCACCCTCATATCTTCATGATTGTAAAGCTTGGAATTTGACTGGCTACCAGCACATCTGTCTAAGGTCCTTCTCAGTTGTTCCATATTTGACTTATATTTATTTACCGACAGTCATATTTCCAGTGCTAATTAATTATTTCCCTATATATATGCTAATAATGCTAATAACAAGGTGCCTGAAACACACTATATGGACAATAGTAATAGGATACCTGACTTTTTTCACCCTTATGTGGTTCTTCTCAAACTGTTACCACAATGAGGCACGCAATTGTATAAAATGTATGGATGCACTAGAAATAATTTTTCCCTTCACTTAAACTTGAAGACCAAAACCTGTTACATCAAAATTCCCCTGGGCACAAAACCAGCTCTATAAGGAGGCAAATGGGGACCAGATATGGAATGGGATATTCACAAAGGATATACGAATAGTATGCTCAGGCGTCCACAGACTTAGTCCGTATAGTGTATTTTGTTTTTAAAAGAACAACTCCAGTAAGTATTTGTTGGGAACTGTTAATAATTTAAGTGTAATACAGTGGAACCTCGATAATTTGCGACTGTTCATTTGAAAAATCTGATAGTTCGCGAGAAGCCGCGAGTCGCTCGAAAGTCCGGAGGAACATTTTCAAAGTTCCTACTAATAAGTTACATAAAAATGATTATTGTATTATTCATTTAAAGTAGTAAATAAAACATTTATGACAAGTAATTCACAATTTTTGTTGAGTTTACACTACAGTACATGTACACCCAAATGAGGATGGGTTCCCCTTTTGAGTCTGGTTCCTCTCAAGATTTCTTCCTCATAACATCTAAGGGAGTTTTTCCTTGCCACAGTTGCCACGGCTGCTCATCAGGGATAAATACACATCATTCACCTTAACTGTTGATTTCTGTAAAGCTGCTTTGAGACAATGTCTGTTGTGAAAAGCGCTATAGAAATAAACTTGACTTGACAATTCTCCTTGAAAAAGGAACCATCAAAAGGAGTCAAAACCTCACCTTTTTTTGTTACTCGCGAAGGGTCATAGAACGTTGCCCCCGCGAGTATCGAGTTTGCACTGTATAAGTATTAGGACACTTCAGTATTTAACGTAGCACTGTCATTTCTTCAATTCAATTCAGTTTAATTTGTATAGAGCGTTTAAAAATGGACATTGTCCTAAAGCAGCTTTACAAAAATAAAGAGTTTATGAAGTTGGAATATGTGCAAGTTTAGTGCCTGGAAGTTTGTTTCTAGAAGCTTATCCATTAATGTGTGAACCAGTGGCGACTGTGGCAAGAAAAGCTTCCTGAGATGGTATGAGGAAGAAACCTCGAGAGGAACCAAACTCAAAAAGGAGCAAATCCTCATCTTGGTGGCAACGAATGTCAATTTAATACAATTCTATCATTGCAGAGGTTTAATGTTCAATGATGGAGACTTAAAGCCATGCAAACTGGGGTCCTGAGTCATTGTAGCAGACTGTTTATATTATTTACAGTCTAAATCCATCCTCAAAGTTTATAATATTTAGTAATGCTTAATATCTAAATAGAAATCGTCTGAATAATGATGTATGGATGGAGACTTTTCCCCACCATGTAACACCAAAATGTAATTATGGACTTACATTAAAAGTGATTAAAATTTAAATGTAAGAATGTACATTTTTTTGCTTTAGAATATGTAGAAATTCTATTAAATCATATATTATTCAGAGAAAGAAAATTCACTGCCGTTTACCTCCTCCAGATCCATCTCATCAGGGCCTTTGATGTGTCTTATTGGCCCTCTGCCTTTCTTCAGTGGAACCACTACCACATAGACAGACCTGTAAATAGCACAGGTAAAATGTCACATGAATAAATAATGTGAAGCCACAAATAAAAGCTGCCTGATACAGAGCCTGGGGCACAATTACACTTTAGCGCTATAGTGAGGATGTCAATATACCGACCAGAGCTCCAATCACATGAGAGATACAGATATAAAACTATTTAAGTGACATTTTTCCGATTTTCCTGAGGTAAACATGATCTTGTATAAAACGCAGGTTCTTTATTCTGGCTGAATTTAAGGCTGTATCATATAATATCACAATGTAAGAAATGCATAACTTTAAAACCTAGTGATATGTACAAGTCCATAAGCCGTCTTTTTAAAGCTTTTTCTTCAAGTAAACCTTCTGTGAATTATTTCTTTTAAAGTCAGAAATAATAACTGTACCTTTAACATGTCTTTCTCCGATACACTTATAAACACCTCAAATGATGCCATTAATTTGTTCCAAGACTCGCAGAATAAAAATGACCTAGACCTCACATAAACCCCTTCACGCAACCCCATATCATTGCTAATACAGTAAGTTGTTAATTCATTCGTTTTTGTGGATTTTTTCAATATATTTATACATTTTAATTGATGCTAATGAAACATGTACATTGTAGCCTTTGATGCTGATCGTCACTTCCATTAATGGCCACTCAAGCTAAAAGAATGAGCTATTAAAAACGACCTTTTTAACCATTTAATGGCATTTTTAAAAATCTATTTATCTGCCAATTACACAGCATGAAAATGAGTAGCACCAGGACTAGCACTAGGAACTTATTGGTAGTCATGAACGCCACAATGCAAATGAGAGATTTTGAAAAACACCTGCGCAAAACACTAGTGTGTATAAACCACCCTGAACCAGAACACTAGAACTATGACTAAGACTAAACAAAGACAATATATAAAAAACAATTCAATCTTACATTATATTACAATTATTATTATTATGATGATCATGACAATATACTATAGATATTTTTATATTAGATATTTTGATATTATTTGATAATATTTATTAGATATTATTAAACTTTATTTTGATTTGTGAGAGAAGAGTATCTGCAAGAGTGAAAGGGAAAGTTTATAGGACTGTGGTGAGACCTGCGATGTTGTATGGTTTAGAGACAGTGGCATTGACTAAAAGACAGGAGGTGGAGCTGGAGGTAGCAGAGCTGAAGATGTCGAGGTTTTCGTTGGGAGTGATGAGAATGGACAGGATTAGAAATGAGTTTATTAGAGGGACAGTGCATGTAGGACATTTTAGGGACAAAGTGAAAGAGGAACGATTGAGAGGTTTATAGATGTGGTGAGGGAAGACATGCAGGTAGAGACAGATGTAGAGGACAGAGTGGTATGGAGATGAATGATCTGCTCAGGTGACCCCTAATGGGAGCAGCTGAAAGAAGAAGAATATTATGCTTTATTTTGTTTTTTATCCTGCCTGAAAATGTTTACATTCCCATTTACAGCATTGGCCCTTATCCAAGGGACATGATTATTTTAATTATACAACTAAACAGCTATGAGGTTAAGGGCCTTGCACAAAGGCCCAGGATTGGGAGCTTGGCGAGGCTGGGATTTGAACTCATGACCTTTAGATATAAAGCCAATTGCCTTAACCACTATGCTGAGCAAAGGGATATTTGTACTTTTTAATGAAATTAAAGCAGTATTTGCTTTAGATCAATATAGAAACACGCTTTTTTGTAATGAGCATGAGTATTAAACTGCGGTTGGCTGTATTTTTTGCCTTTGGACATGTAGGTTATGGTGATAAAGAAAAGGACGATGCATACTTGATCATATTCCTGGTCTCGAGCTGAGGCAAGACCATAGTGACGCTGTTGTCCGGTTCTCTCCTGACGTCCAGCTCGGGTTTGTTGGTGAGGATGGAGGGGGCGGTGCGAGCCACGAGCCGGTGTCTGGGGCCTCCGTCGCCGCTGTCGAGGCATGTGATGCGGAACTCGTAGGTGCTGTTGGCTCTCAAGTTGGTGATGAGAGCTTTGGTCATGCGGGCGTCTATGTCCAGTTTCTGCCGGTTGTATTCGATCTATGGCAGGAAAATAAGTAATCAAAGACAATGAAACGAATGACCTTAAGTGAAAGAGTGTCTGTGAGTGCTGATCTTCATTTCACCTGTCCTTTTAGCCTGTCATGACTAAGGCTGCACTTTGCACATAATGGATAACTGTATAATAACATTATAGGCTGGACGCTAGCCTCCATAACTGAGGCCGATGCGATTAGCATCTCGATGCATGGACAACAATGCGATGCATTTAAGATGCATATGAAGCAGCCACTGACGCGATCCCCTATTACGCTGCAGTGCGAGGCAATTCTGATTCGATTTAACACAATGCGATTCAATGCAATATGGTGAAGGGAAAAAAATGTGATGCTATGCAAATTAATACGGTACAGATGTTCAGGCAGACAGAAAGTCGTTCATTTATTTAAGTGTCTTCTGACCATTTACGCATGGACCTTTTCACAAGCAGGCCTTTGAAGTGCAAAAAAACCCCAAACATATTTAATTAAACCAGACATTTGTTTCCTGTTCTGCCTCCAGGAAGATGCAGCTCTACCTCTGCCATGTTAATCTGTATTCTATGTGACTTTCAGGACATGCCTCTGTCTCCGTAGTGTTGTGATACGTCATATTCATGTAGCAGCAGTGGTGCTGAGAGAAAGCGCTTGAGAAACAGCTTAGTAAGGAGTTATTGGTCACTTTTTAAATAATAAAAGTTAAAAAACATTTTTACCGATGCAAATATGTTAAAAACGATGCATTACGAAACAAATGCCAACTTGTATCCTGTGCACACGTTTTTAAATCAATGCATTACATCGTTAACTTTTGTGCCGATGCACAATCTGACCAATATACCGGTCTTAACATCTTAGTAATTGGTGAACTACAAATCGAATTTGTCTTTCTCCTTGCTGTGAATGTGCACAAATGGCTGTCAGTGTGACTTAATTGACAGTCAAGATATCCATAATTTCTGTGGCTTGTACACAAAAAGTGACAGAGCAGAAATTCAGATCAAGATGCCTAGAAAAAAAACATTGCCCAACTGTTGTTGAGGGTTTTGGTTTAATCTCACTCACCGTGCAGCGGTATGGAAAGCGGCTGTCAGAAAACTTCCATGCCAGCAGCACTGTTGTCTTGGTGACCAACTTAACTGTGAAGTTTTTAGGAACATCTGGCCACACAAATGCGGACAGGAGTGAAAAAAGAGAAACAGACAGCTGCTTTAGTTAAGGGATCATAAAAAGAAAAACAAAGAGACAGGAAGCCTGTATTCCTGACGGGTTCCTGGCAAGTAATTGGTGTGTGGTGATCGCTGTGAAGGAGGTGAATAAAGGTGTTAGGACAAACATTACAAGACACTTCCCGAATAGTGAACACAACAAACCCATGGAGCACAGAATGACATACGACTCAGATTGACCCTACCAACCCAGAGTGACTACGAAAGTCCCACAAACCCCAAAGACAGAGCTCTGGATTGGCAGTGTCACACTAAGTCAGGCAGGGACAAGAGGACGGGCCAAATCACAGCATGCTTACAGTTGTTAGGAGTGTGTCTTGGGTTTCCATGCCACAAAACCAGAATAGGACGGGAAAGGGTGGGTATACTTTAAAAAAAACAAACAAACAAACAAAAAAAACTAACCAAAAAACTAAAATATGCATCAAGACTGCCTACAACTAAGATGTGACTCCCGTCTGAGCCTTCTCCTACCTGGCCATACCTGAAGGGGTGTGCTTAATGAGGGCGGGGGTGTGTGTGTGTTCTGGCACTGTGAGAAGCGTGTCTGACCTTTCAGTACTTACCTCACGGTTTTCGGCGTTCCTCCCTTTCAAAACTGACTGACTTTTAACTTACTGACTCGACTTTTACCTGGGTTTGGGTTAGTGAGATGAGCATCCCCCCGTGCGTTAGTTTAATCGAATCGCGTTGTAGGTGCTTGCATTTTCAGTGGGGGGGTTGTGGTGTTGTCGTGATTTTTTTTTTTTTAGGTTTCCTGGAGAAAGAGAGACAGAAAAGCAAGCCCTACCTGTAGTGAGGGCCACTGTGCGGTACTGGACGGGCGGGCTGTACGGCCCGGGACCTACGCTGGTATGTGCACGTACTTTCACGTCATAAACAGAGTCCGGTTTCAGGCTGTTCAACGTGTAGCTGTGTTCGGTGGACAGTAGGCGTAGCTCTAAGGGCATACTGGTGGAACCTGCTTCCTGGTACGCCAGCGTGTACTCTGTGATGGCTCCATTGCGCTCAGCCAGAACCGGGGGCAGCCAGGAGAACTGCACCGAGCAGCAGGTGATATTGAAAGCATCGCTGATGTGCGGGTAGCCATGCGGCACCTCTTCTTCGAGGCTCAGCTCCTGTTTAGCCTCCTCACCAAACCCGGAACGTGACTTGGCCGAAATCTTGAAGATGTAAGTGGCGCCCCGGTGCATGTTAGGCACTGAGAACTCATGCTCATACGGCGCAAATTCCAGCGTTGCCAGCGGTGGGACGTCTTTACGACCAAACTGGAGGCGATAACCAAGCAGCTCCATGCCGGGGACGAGAAGCTCAGGAGGGACCCAACGTACCACTGCAGAGCTCTCAGAGTCCTGATGAACCCAAAGAGAGGGAGGGCCTGGTACTGCAGAAAAACACACAATTACACATTAGCGTTATTCATTTACATACTAATAACAGCATTGAAAAGAACAGCAATAATAATTAGCAATTACATATTTTCTGTTCCTCTGAATAACAGTAATTAACATGATGGAATGAGGAGGACAATGGACTTGAATGAGATGCGTCAGGTTTGATAAGTTCAATAAGGTAATCACAAGCAGGTAAAGAGCCAGAACAAAACCCCACTCTACCCACTGGTTCTGACTGGATTTTTAATTATAAACATTCGTACATTCATCTATTTAACTTCAGAAACTGATTCATCATGGTCTGGGTTGTGATGGATTCAGAACATATCGATTTACATTTACCCAGAGTTGCTAAACAGTTAAGGGTTAAGGGTCCTTACACCTTGGGTGCAATTAAAGGCCATTGTCATGGACCATAAATACACACACATTTACAAAAAGAAGCACCATCTTGAGGCACCAAGGAAACCCACATAGAATTGGGAAAACCATGGAAACTCCATACAGACAGTAACCCAAGCCAAGGGTCAAATAATAAACCACAGAGCTGAGAGAGACAAGTTGTGATTGATTAAAAATGTATTTGCATTTACAGCATTTGGCAGACACCCTTATCCAAAGCGACAAGCGATTTATCTAAGCCTTGCTCAAGGGCCCAATAGTGGCAACTTGCTAAGTGGTGCTGGGATTTAAACTCACAACCTTTCGATCAGAAGCACAAAATCTTAACCACTGAGCTACCCCTTCCCCTCATTTGGCAGATAGCCTTATCCAGACTGTTGTGCAGCTTGGCGTAGCTGGGATTTGAACTCACAACCTTTGTATCCAAAGCCCAATTTCTTAACCACTAAGCTACCACCTCCCATTCATGGGAGAAGGTTGTAGCACAACGTTTAAAGCTTTGGTTTACTGATTAGAAGGTCAGACCTCCCTCATTCAAGCCCCAGAATTGCCAAGGGGCCCCTGTGCAAGCCCTTAACTATCTGTGTTTGGTTCTGTCCCCAGCTTCCTAACATCACTGGGATATGTGAAGAAAGTATTAGACTGTGCTGTAAAGCATTTTTTTTTCTTTTTTTCATGGCACCACACTGAGATTATGACATAATCATTATTTGCATCTTGACTTTCAACTACTAAATGCTCAATTGATCCTGGCTCACCAACATCATTTATTTTCTCCATCATGTCAATCATGACTTTACTCTTATACAATAATACTTTTATAGCATAATAATGTGGCACCACTGAACCACTGGGTAGGAGAAGCTAAGTGGAGAGGATTTTGGACTACTGATCAGGTCATGGGTTCAAATCTAGCACCATGACCTTGTGCAAGGTCCTTAACCCTCAATTGCTCAGCTGTACAAGTAGAAGAGACTTTGTCACATGTACATTACAGCCCAGTCAAATTTCCAGCAAATATTTAGAGTCAGAGTGCAGGATCAGCCACGATACAGTGCCCCTGGAGCAAATAGGGTTAAGGGCTTTGCTCTAAAGTTGTACTCGGTAATATTGTGGTTCGAACCCCCACCCTTCCGAAAAGTAACTTAAAGCCTTAACCACTGAGCTCCAAGTAAACAAGTATAACTGAAATAACTATAAGTTGCTTTGTAAAATCCCATTAATGTAAATGTATTGTTTTCCAATGGGGAAAAAACATAAAGCATTTTTTTTTATTTTGAGTACAAGGAGCTTCAGAAAGTAATTAATATTCGTCATGAATTCCTCTTCTGTGTGCTACTGCTTTGTACTCCATGTGCTTCAGGTTATATTCCACTTATGCTTCAGTAATAGTCCTTTCTCTGCATCACATTATTGGCATGTTATCTGACTGTGAGCACCTGTTTTGTGTCTGGTTCTTAATTCGTTGGCTTATTTATGCCCTGTTGTTCGTGTTTTCTGAAGTCTTATTCATTTTGCAGTCTAAGCGTTCTTATCCTTGGCTCTTCCTGTTGTACTTTGACCCCTGCTATGCTTCTGATGAGGTGTTTTGTTTGTTGTATTGTCCATAATAAAACACAGTGTGTGTGTCATGATAGTAACCTGCCATTTTTTTTTTAAGAATATATATACATTTTGGCCAAAACTAAAAAACATATATTGCAAAAAGTCTTTATTTGAAAAATGTAAAGAATTTTAATAAAGGATTAATCTGCTGAGATATATCAATTCAAATAGAAGGAGGAATGAGAGAACCTGAAGTGTCTTAGGAACGAGACAGAAAGGGAGGAATGAAGGTGATGAGATACATGGTGCAATATGGTGCAAGACGAGGACGCGAAGCGGGGGTCAGTGTCTCTCCGTGATTGAGGCTGTAAAACGCAGACTCCACTTCAGCCCCGGTGTGCCGGCCAACACGCACCTCTTTCAATCCCTCACTCCACGGCCCCAGGCACGTTTCCCATCACGGCCCGCATTAATGGCTGCTGTTGACACACAGCTGCTGATTGAGAACGGATTGGGTTTCACTTTCATTTCCTCCCTCTCTTGTGCTCTAATTTCCAGCTCCCTAACTGCCCTTCTCATTTCCAGCCGAGCCGGGAGGAGGACTGAGGAGCGATCAGGCAAGGAGGAAGGGAAAAAAAAGCCCTTTGATGATGGAGGAATTAATTCTAAGCTTCACAGCGAGTTATGCTGGGCTTCAGAAGTTCTCGTGTCACTTTTTTTCCTGTACTGAATTAATTCCAAATACACGCTGTGGGCAAACATTTCCACTTAATCACATTTGGAAAACAAAAAAATTATGAATTTTTTTTTAAAAGGAAAATCTATAATACATTAGAAAAATCTTTAGAATGAAATTGATCCTTTATTAAATCTAGAATGAATTAAATTGAGCAATTATTTTTACTATTACTTTAAATAACCGTGCCTTACATTACCCACAATGCATTTACATTTATGACATTTGGCAGATGCCCTTATCCAGAGTGACTTTTATCTTCATTTATCTTATTCATACAACTTAACATCTATAGAGTTAAGGGCCTTGCTCAGGGGCCCAGGAGTGGCAGCTTTGTGAAGCATGACCTTCAGATACAAAGTCCAATGTATTAACCTTGAAAACTACCACCTCCCTGGAACAATACCATTGATAGTGGTGCTACCCAAGGGTATGCAAGATCAAGACTGGCACCCCTGCCTTCTAATTCCAAAAAAAGGGTTAAATTAAAGGATAAATACACACAATGACGAAGTTGGAATTCACAAGTTTAGTGCCTATATGTTTTATCCTTATAAGTTTATCCCTAAATAATGAGCCAGTGGCGACTGTGGAAAGGAAAAACTCCCTGAGATACCATAAGAAAGAAACCTTTGGAGAAACCAGACTCAAAAAGGAACCATCCTCATCTGGTTTGCACCAAATGTCCATTTATTGCATTTTCTAAAATTGTTGAGGTGTTCTGTTTAGTGATGGATCCTTCTTTTAAACTCCAATGTATCTGGCAATAACCTTTTAGTGCAGCACAGAGCTGCCAACTAGCAACCACCAAATTAGCACCAGAATCACTAAACACATCACACATATTCCAATACAAACATTTACTGCACTTCGGAATTGACTTGTTCTTTAATCCTTGACCTTCACTCGCAGTCACATCTGGATGTTTAATAAATAAATAGATACAGACGGACGTTTTTGGCGTCCGTATTATAAACTGGAGCCGCTGGATGCTTTCAGATCGATTGCGGTGTCCGGATCAATCACGATCATGTCTTTCCTTTCTGACGACACGCCGCATCGAAAACGATCGATACAAGGACATTTACTGTGGAGATGAAGGTGCTGTACTCTAATCTTTATATTGAAAAAGGTTTGTGGCGATTTCACGACAGAAAAACCCCTGTGTACCGTGTGGCAGGATCAGGATTGATCTGAGACATGATGACTGAAGTGTAGCGAAACAAAATAAATCCAGAAAAGTCCATTTTCTAAGCTCAATCCATTTTAATTCATCATATACACTTTATGGTAAATACACTAAAGTACTGTGGCGCCTGAGTTTTCCAGATATATGTCGTTATTCCGCAAACTGTTTCCATGAAGTTGGAAATTATATAGGGTGCCTTTACTTTCGATAGCATTCAATTTTCCCTTCATTTGAACTAGGAGACTAAACCTGTTCCAGCATGACAATGGCCCTGTGCACAAAGCCAGCTCCATTAAGATATACTATATATGGGTCCAGTGTCCATATAGTGTATGAGCAATAGACATGGCTTTAAAGATTATTTTGTTGATTGAAATCCATCCTTTTGTACAAATGTGAACATCGTCAGTTTATTACATCTTCAACTTATATCTTATGGATATGTAAATTTGCACTTAAAATACTATAAACGTTTACATTTCTGTCTTTTGCATCGTTCTGACACACAGCACACACTTATTCGAGGATCACACTATTCCATTTTTAGTGCAAATCTGAGAAGGCGCTGTATAAAGGGCCCGGGTTGGCCCCCCGGCTGGATGATTAGCATGCATCTGGAGCCCTGAAGCATATCTCTGATTGGCAGACGGGAGGCTAAAGGTGGCGGCTGTGGAGAGTCCACGAGCATTTAAAAAGCGAGGCGCAGGCTTAAGTTGTCTGACAGCACAATACCCTCGATATGAAGCATGAAAATGCCTGGAGTGCCTCCTCTGAGCGCCCATTGGCCGAGCCGCCCTGCCCTGCTGTCACATGAAAGACTGTGATGCTCTTTAGCCGAGAAGGGCTAAGTCCGTTTTCTGCTTTCTCTCTTTTTCACTTCATATATTTATTTATTTTGTTTAAGCTCTTTCTCCACACTCTCAGAAATGAGAAAAGGAGGGGGAGCGGGGGATGACGAGCATACTTTTCGAGAGCCTGAGTGTGTGGCCAGTGAGTTTGTGAGTGAGTGGGCATGTGTGTGTGTGTGTGTGTGTGTGTGTGTCTGTGTGATGAGTCTGATGGGCAGCGGCAGCGGAGCTGTCACACACTGACACTTGCGATATGCGTACCTGTCACACTGGACGTATCGCAGAAGAGCTAAGAGTCTCGCCAGCAACAAAAAACATGCCGTTGATGTGTGTTCCGGAGTCGCCTCTGACCTGCAACCTGCACCGCTGCCCCGACCTGCTGCTTTCAGCTCTAAACACACAAGCACTGTCTCCGACTTGCATACTGCCACCATGGTTCACTTCTGCAGCTGTCATGAAGGTGTGGCATCAGGTTATTAAATAAAAAAAAAGTGTGGCTGAAAAGAATGCTTAGCCTCTGCTGTATGCATCAGTCCCACTGCAAAGGGGGTGTGGCCTCTGTATGTATTAGTCTGATTAAAAAGAGGGTGTGGCCACTGTATGTATCAGTCCCACTGAAAAGAGGGTGTGGCCTCTGTATGTAT
>JAAIIK010000451.1:4057264-4090673 GCA_014706435.1 Silurus glanis | reverse complement strand
TGTATGTATCAGTCCCACTGAAAAGAGGGTGTGGCCTCTGTATGTATCAGTCTGAGTAAAAAGAGGGTGTGGCCGCTGTATGTATCAGTCCTACTGAAAAGAGGGTGTGGCCTCTGTAAGTATCAGTCTGAGTAAAAAGAGGGTGTGGCCGTTGTATGTATCAGTCCTACTGAAAAGTGGGTGTGGCCTCTGTATGTATCAGTCTGAGTAAAAAGAGGGTGTGGCCACTGTATGTATCAGTGCCACTGAAATGTGGGTGTGGCTTCTGAAAATTTCAGTCTAAGTAAAAAAAAAGAGGGTGTGGCAGCTATATATATCAGTCCTACTGAAAAGAGGGTGTGGCCTTTGTGTGTGTGTCATTCCCAGTTAAAAAAAAAAAAAAAAAAAAAGGGTGTAGCCTATGTCAGTATTATTGAAAAGAGGGTGTGGGCTCTGTGTTTGTCATTCTAAGTGAAAAGAGGGTGTTGCCTTTGCCTTACCGTGGTCAAAGAGGCGTGACATATGTAATTGTCAGTCCAAATTAAATAGATGGTAGGCCATTCAGAATGCAAAAAAATAAATGACCACTGTCCCTATACTGTGTCACTTGTGCATGTTAAAATTGGTGACAAAGGTCATTGGTTTCATTGGCTCCCTTGTCTGTCTAATATCATAAGAGACTGCATCCTCTCAGAAAAGCCCCACTTTGTAATCTTTACGTGACGCTGTATCTGAGGTGATGCTTTTCTGTTACCAAGTTAGATAACTGAGTCAAGAACAAAACCATCATATCCATTTTGGTCCAGCTTTGAAACCCTTAAACACAGCTGCCGTCTGGACTCGCCTCCAAATTACCCACGAACAAACAACTGCAATAACCCGATATTGTGCTTTCCTTTTTCTCCTTGGCTTTTATCTGTAATAAGAAAAACCTCACAGGTGCAATCAGGAGCTCACGCAGCACAGATAATCCCCACATCACACCACTCGCGTTATTACTGTTGGCTTGCCACGCTCCGGCACCTTTACGCGTTCTGCTCATGTCTCTTGTTTTTCCCCAGGGTTCATTTGGCTGCTGGAGGTGGCAGCAGGCAGCGTGTGGCGCTCTCTCTGTGTGATGACACCTGCATCAGCACTCACCTGCTCCCTTGGTCACCACTAGTTTGGGTTTGCTGCGTGCTCCATCGCCTTTGGTGGTGTAGGCTGCCACTGTGATGGAATAGGTGGTGTCAGGCTGCAGGCCCCCGATCACCATCTCCTGCAGCAAGCACATAAAAGAAGAAGAAAAAGAGTGTAGGGTCATAAAAAAATACACACAGTTAGTCTGTGGGGAAGAGTGTATGCACTGCCACAGCTTTCGTTTCATCCACTCTAACATCTGTGTACTATGGATTTAGTGTTACATAATTTGGTCTCAGCAGTGTTCAGGAGGTCACGGTGATGTTTAATGGGGAGGGGATGATCTCAATGGTGTGATATAGTCATTTCAGGGGCAGTGTGATTTTGTCTCATGAACCATCTAGGACATGATCCGAGGGTAATTAATAGAAGAAAAGTCTGAGCAAATAGTCAGGCTGAGGGATCCTGTCTGTCAAACAAGCTTCAGAGGGGTCACTATTAATGCACAGATTTAGAGAGGGCAGGGTTTGATTCACTGTAAAGTGGATTTTCTCATACTGTGTAGTTTCTTGTACAGGGATACGCAAGGAAAGTGGAAATTTTGGAATTAGGCGTTGGTAAGCCTGGGGCGTCTGCGATTGTTTGGAACCAGTGAGAGCTCATTTTGAACCCCTTGCCATTAGTTATAATGGAGCAGCGGAGTGGTGCGCAACGTGAGCTGCCATCGTGAGGAGCCCTCGCCTCTCCGTTTCACAACACGCATCATCGTTGTCTCGAACAGTTTCTTCGAAAAGACACACCCATGTTGTAATCGCATGAGCAGACGGAACACAATTATGAAGTCCTAACCGGTAATGACGTCGAAATTCCCACTCGAACTATCAGCATTATTATAAAAGGGTTTTTACAGCAAACGCTCATTGTGCACCACTCCACTGCTCCATTAGAACCAATGGCAAGGGGATTGCCATTCGAAAACCGATTGAAACGAGCTTGCACTGGTTCCAAACAATTGCCGATGTCCCAGGGTCACCGACTCCTAGTTCCAAAAGGTCCCCTTTTCCAGCGCCACACTGTTCATGCTGAGTGTTTTTGGTGGTAACACAAGATTAATCCACACAACACTATTAGCATCAACCTGCCACACTCTCTAGATTAGCTGTAATTCTGAATGAGTGAACAGGTTAAACTCTGGAAATGAGGGAGTTGTTTCCCTTCACTGTCGTTCCAGAGCCAAAAAAAACCCCACAAATCTGAGCTGTGTGTGCGACTCGATCACGTGCACATGCATGCGGTGAAAAAGAAGAACCGACGGGGGCCATGTCGTGACGCATTTTTGAGCGTGGTACAGTAAACAAGCATGCACAGAAACTAAGGGGAGAGCACTTCAGTTCTGCGAGCACTGAGCACTGGGAAACATTCACCAGGGTCTATAATCTGCTCTGCACTCTTCTCATGATCTCTATGATTTTAATAGTGTGACATCCTATACAGGAAACTTAGCAGTGTTGCTAGCAGCATACTTAAACGACTGATTTCTTAATACAGTACTACTACCCCAATTCCAAAAAAGTTGGGACACTGTGTAAAATCTGTAATTATAAACTAGGGGTGTAACGTTACACAAAATTCATGGTTCGATAGGTACCTCGGTTTTTAAGTCATGGTTCGATTCAGTTTCGGTACGGTTAGAGAAAAGAAATTTCCCCAAACGTAAAATTGCTTGTCACTTTTTATTAACGCCGTTTATTTTTAACATTTACATTTGCGCTCGTGAATATTTCAACAGTTTAAATTTTTTTAATATGTAATATCCCTGGTTGGGTAAATTATATTAAATTGAATATTTTTATATTTAATAAAAATAAAATAGTAAAAATCGAATTAATTAATTATATTAAATTGAGCAAATCAATCAAATTGGCACTAATTAACACAAATTAAATTGATGAAATAAAATTAAAGAAACGGAACAATGTAATTAAATTATTTACATTTGTTAGACCCCATTTGGGTAGTACACGTGTATGTAAGTGTGTGTGTATTAATAAAATTAATATTAAATTTTCTAAAGATATGATCTACTTAACTGTTTCTCTTATTTTAGCATACTTTACTAAACGTCTTCATTCCTTCCATCCTTTATTCATTCACTCCCTCTTCATTCCTTTCGTCCTTTATTCATTTTGGCCACAAGCAAAAAAAATTAAAAGGTGTGCTAGCTGCTGGTGAATGAAAAGAAGGAGGAAGATAAACAGGTGACACTAGCTACTTCCTGGTTAGCGCCAAATGCTAGCGCTATGGATTCTTCAGCGTTTTCTTGCATGCGCAAAACAAATCTTATTTTCAGTACGGAGTGAGAATAAGTACGGAATCTAATAATTAAAAAAATGCTCTCAAAGTGCGGGGTAGAGACTAAACAAACTTTCGATTAACCACCACGTTATACGTTCCTGAGGGCACCCCGAAAGCCCTGTACCGAAAAATATCGGTACGAATACGTGTACCGTTACACCCCTATCATAAACTTCTATTCCGTTCACAATAGAACATAGGAAACATATCAAATGTTCAAACTGAGGAAATGTACCATTTTAAGGAATTCTATTTTGAATTTGATGGCTGCAACACATCTCAAAAAAGGTGGGACAGGGCAACAAAAGTCTGGAAAAAAATAAAGTGTTATTAAAATTGAACAGGTGGAGAAACATTTTGCAAGGAAATAAATGAATTGACAACAGGTCTGTAAGAAGATTGGGCATAAATAGTAAATTATTACTCAGAAGGTGCTAAAGATGGTGCTGAACTGGCCTGCCTGCAGTCTAGACCTTTCACCATTTGCCGCATGATTAAAAGAAAAACACAACAAAGGACACCCAGAACTGTTAAGCAGCCAGAATCCTGTATCAAAGATATATGGGACAACATTCCTCTCCTAAAACTTCAGCAACTGGTTTCCTCAGTGCCCAGATGTACACAGACAGAAGATGTGATGCTACACAGTGTTGAACATGCGTGTTGCAGCCATCAAATTCAAAATGACTTTTTTTTTCTCCCTTAAAATGGTACATTTCCTCAGTTTAAATCTTTTTTTTTTTTTTATGGATTTCGGAGATTTGCAAATCATTGCATTCCGTTTTTGATTTACATTTTGCACAGCGTCCCAACTTTTTCGGAAGTGGGGTTGTTTTACTGATAGCAAGCAGATTCTGCATTGTAAATAAAATCATAAGGCGTGACTTGAAATACTGAATCTGTTTACTATTAGTAAATAGCAAACAGCTCTGACAGTCTTAGTACTAAAACTAACATTGAGTGTTTGGTATCAGCATAGACAAGCCATTGGACCAGATGAGTGGAGTGGGTGAAATAAACGCTGGGCACGTGCGGGGAAATATGAAAAGATACCCATGTGTGGGTCCGACTATTTGGTGGAACAAACAATGTACAACCCGAATCCTGGACATTTTTTGTTTGAATAAAATGAAAACTAAAAGACTTTCAAATCACATGAGCCAATGTTTCTTTCACAAAAGAACATAGAGAACATAAATGTTTAAACTGAGAAATTTTACACTTTTGTGCAAAAAGAACCTCATTCCAAGTTTGATGCATTCTATAGGTTTCAAAAAAGTTGGCACAGGGGGCAACAAAGGGCTAAAAATGCCAGACATTTTGAAAATATTCAGCTGAAAGAACAACTTGTAACTAATCAAGTTGATCTGTAACATGATTAGCTATAAAAAAGATGTCTTAGAGAGGCAGAGTCTCTCAGAAGTAAAAATGGGCAGATGCTCTCCAATCTATGAACAAGTGCGTATAAAGATTGCGGAATACTTTAACAACGTTCCTCAACGTCAAATTGCAAAGGCTTTGTAAATATCATCATCTACAGTACATAACCTCATCAAAAGATTCAGAGAGACTGGAGAAATCTCGGTGCGTAAGGGACAAGGACCTTCGTTGGATGCCCGTGGTCTTCGGGGCCCTCAGACGACACTGCATCACTCATCCGCATGATTGTGTCATTGACATTAATAAATGGGCCCAGAAATACTTACAGAAACCACAGTCGGTACACATAATCCACCGTGCCATCTGCAGATGCAAACTAAAGCTCTATAATGTAGGCTGTCCTGTAGGCTGAGACTCGTTTAAAATGAAATTGTTAAAAGTGGAAAAGCGTTCTATGGTCAGACGAGTCCAAATTTGACATTCTTTTTGGAAATCATGAATGTTGTGTCCTCCGGGCTAAAGAGGAGGGGGACCTTCCAGCAGGTTATCGGTGTTTGGTTCAAAAGCCAGCATCTCTGATGGTATGGAGGTGCATACAGTAAGTGCATACGGTATGGGCGGCTCACATGTTTTGGAAGGCACTATGAATGCTGAAAGGTTTTAGAGTAACATATGCTCCCCTCCAGACGACATCTATTTCAGGGAAAACTTTGTGTATTTCATCAGGACAATGCGAAACCACATACTGCAGCTATTACAACAGCATGGCTTCATAGTAGAAGAAACCGGGTGCTGAATTGGCCTGCCTGCAGTCCAGATCTTTCACCTATAGAAAACATTTGGCGCATCATTAAACGAAAAATACGCCAACGACGACCACAAACCCGTAGAATGCAAGGACCCGCAAGAATTGGACCAAATTCCAACAGCAAAAATCCAGAAACTCATAACCTCAATGCCCAAATGTCTTCAAACAGGTTTGAAAAGAAGAGGAGCTGCTACACCATGGTAAACATGCCCCCGTGCCAACTTTTTTGAGACCTGTAGCAGGCATCCAATTTGAAATGTGCATACAATTTTTGCATAAAAGTGTACAATTTCTCAGTTTAAACATTTATGTTCTCTATGTTCTATTGTAAATAAAATATTGGATCATGTGATTTGAAATTCTTTTAGTTTTCATTTTCTTCAAATAAAATTAATAAAAAAACGTCCCAACATTTCCGGATTGTACATAAATCATGCAAATGTGTGAGTGCTGGGTTACTGATGCATCCAAAAGCACAAAAAAAACCACACACATAGACACACAAACACAACACCCCCCCCCCCCCCCCCCAAGAAAAAAAATAAAAATAAAAAAAGACTAGTGGGTCAAGAGATGGTTTATCTCTCTTGAGCTCATGACACAATATTCATATTCACACACTTCAGAGCTGCACTGCAAAACAACACACACAGACACAGACATTAATGAGCTCTTGATGTTGCATCACTCCCTCTGTGCATCATCAGTGGTGTGTTCTGAGTGACACTGCTGCTTGACACGCCGCTCTCAGATCAAATTCCATCTCGGGCTGAGAGTGACCCTCGGCAGAGAGTGATGCAACACGCCGAGCTCCACGACCACGCACAACGCGCCGCATCTCCGTCTGTACTCACGTATTCGGCTGTATCGTCTGTTTCCCACTGATTCCCCCCACCCAGAGGAGAGCGCATGGGAAAGCAATTTCAGAAAGAGAGAAAGAGACATATACAGGGAGAGAGAAAAAGAGAGAAAGAGAGGCATGAACGGAGAGGAAGAGAGAGCCACTGAAGCGAAGAGCACTCCGAAGCATGCTTGAAAAGTGGGTCGGTATGTAAAAGGGAGAAAAAGTTGAAAGATAAGAGCAGCCAATAATTTGCTCTGTTCAAGGATTCGGAAGTCTGCCTGTCCGTTCTGTACGTGCGACTGGATTTTTTTTCCCCCATCTGCAAGCCATAAGGCGTGCATTCATTTCAAGTCTCTTACAGAGTTCCTTTAACACCACGCTTGGACTTTCTTAAAGCCGGCCTTCAAAGTGGCTTTGGGGTAAAGATGTGAGTGGAGCTCTAAAGTACAGAAATTCTCCATGACCTAAAATTGCATTTTCCATTAATTTTTTTTGCCCCACTCATTTCCTCAGGACATGCTTGAAGTCTAAAACACATTCCCAGTTAATAAAAACTACAATTTAATATTCAGGGAAGGAGCCTCCAGTATCAGCACTTGATAAAACTACAGGTTTTGTGCACAGATTAATGCGCATAAAGACAGAAAAAGGAAAAAAATCTAATATGGTATAGTATTTTAAAACCTTTTTTATTTGGTGTATTTGAGAAGTTTATGAGTAGTGTGAGGAGTGTGTGAAGAGTGTGTTGAATGGTGTGAACAGTGTGTGAGCCATGTCATAAGTGTTTGGAATGTGTGAACAGTGTGAGCAGTGTGAGAAATGTGTGAAGAATGTGTGAGCAGTGAGAAAAGTGTGTGAGCAGTGTGAAGAGTATGAGGAGTGTGTTACCAGTATGTAGAGTGTGTGAGCTATGTAAAGAGTGTGAGCAGCATAAAGAGTGTGTGAAGGGTGTGTACCTGGGCGTCAGCCAACATTACATCCTTGATGAGTGGGAGCCCACGTGCTTCACCGTTCTCCACCCGCACATAGTGCACCTGGTAACCACGGATCTGACCGTGCTGTCGCCCTGGCAACAGTGAGCGCCACATCACCTTTAATGCAGTGGAGTTCATCACCTCCACTTCTACCCTCCGAGGGGGCGCACCGGGAACTATGAGGAAAAAAAGACAGCGTTAAAATCCTGGATTTATTTGAGTTCAGTTTTGAGTTTTATATCAATTAGAATTTCTGTTTGAGAGTTCCGGTTAAAGTCCTGTTTTTGAGTTAAAAATCCTAGTTAAAATGTGAGTTTTGAGTTTGACTTCTAATTTTAATTCTGTCATTACGTTAAAATCCTGCTTACATTTTTGATAAAAATCCTGGTTTTGAGTTTGAATCCTGATAAAAAAAAATGCATTTCATTGGCCCTGTACAATGACAATAAAGCGGAATCTAATCTCATCTAATCTCAGTTTTGAATTAAGAGTTTTGACTTTGAGATTAAAATCCTGTTTTGAGTTAAAAATCCTAGTTTTAAGTTAGAATTTAGATTAAATGCAGTTAAAATGAACTGATTAGTTAAAATCCTGGCTAAAATCCTGATTTTGTGTTTGAGAATCCTGGATCACATTCCAAATTATCCGAATTTGAGTCAAAGTGCTGGTTTCCATCAAATATTTATTTGAGTTGAAAATTCCCTTCTTTCATTTCTATTATTTTTTTCTTTTTATTTATTCATTTATACCTGCATTCTGTATATTGTTAGGTGCAACAACACAGCACGATCCCTCAGCAGACAAAGAGATGGACGCAGACGCCCAGACAAAACAGATCAATTCTTTGTGTCTACTGTGTTTTTTTTTTCCTGACTGCCGTTATTATTATGACAGAGTTCTCCACCTACAGGCGACTGACACGGGCATCTCGCAGGAACGCTTTCCGTCTGCCTTCAGTGCAACCGCCATCCGATTAGGTGAAACAAGTCTCAAATGCACTTATGGACTTAAGGGACTCTAAAATCAAATCTCTTGCCTTTACTCATACTCAAGCTGCTCCTGCTTTATCGTTGTTCTCCGCTCCCCACTGAACAATCTACTGTCTGCCTCCTGTCGCCCCGCAGCCTCGGATCTGAGCGCTAATGAAAAATCTGTTTATATGAAGCCTTGACGTTTAAACGGCGCCTTTATTGTGTATCACTCTCAGGAGCGGAAAGGTTCTCGGCAACGTCAATAAAACCTTCGTTCTGTATTTACTTTTGGGGGGTAAGATGGAAGTGTACATGTGGTAATGATGAAACTGGATAAATATACATATAACGATGTTGCAATATAACTCCTGAGGTAAAACCTGAGGTAAAAATGTAACTGATTCGACCTTAAATATTTCCCTCTTATTTACTCACTCAAACAGATGATTTTTTTGTAAAAGTTACCTCAGAAATTGCAAAAATAAAGTAGCTTTTTGTTTAAGGATACACTATATAGACACTTTACTTTTCCATGCATATGTGGTTCTTTGTCACACTTTTACCACAAAGTTGATGTGGTAGCATGAAATATTCCTTCACTTGAAGGAGACCCAAACCTGTTCCAGCATGATGATGTCCCTGTGCACAAAGCCAACTCCATGAAGAAATACTTTACATGGTTTGGAGTGGAAAATCTCCTGCTATAGAGCTCTGACCTCAACCCTATTAAAAAGAATGAATGTAAATGCTGACTGCACCTCAGGCCTCCTCACCTCACCTACATCAGTGTTAATTAACACCTTTGTGGCTGAATCTCCAAAAGCTCACTTTAGAAGCTAGTGGACTTCTTCCCAGAAGATTGGAAGGGGGACTAAGTGTGGAAATCAATGTGGACCTACAATTCTTGTCCACAATTCTTGTCCATATAGTATACTAGTGACATTTTGACATTTCATTTATGGTTCTACCTCAACAGGCTCAAGATCCATGAAGTTACTGAGCAACTCAAGAACTATGAGGATGGATTTAGACTGTAATTAATCTTATTAAGAAATCTCTACAAATAAAAAGTAATTGAATTCAATTTCATTAAAAAATATTGTTCCAACATTATGCATTGTGTTTTTCTGACACGTTTTACAACTGAGTATGCAGCTGATGGTTTTGAATACACAATAACGTCTCACTCCATGATGCTGAAACTGTTACTCCTTTGTTGCAAAACAAAGTAAAGGAACCCTGGAGGGCCCAGTGCTCCCCATCTGACCTGCCTGAGTTGCTCTATCCATGCTAGAAACCCCAGTTCAGTTTCACACACATATAGTCGGTCTTACATCCATCACTTTGCGCGCCTGTGTGTGTGTGTGTGTGTGTGTGTGTGTGTGTGTTTGTGTGTGTGTGTGTCAGGCAGGGTGAGGGAACTGCTGGGCATTGTGTATCGATTAGCAGCTTGTCCCCTGAACTCCAGCTGTCACTCAGCCTGGAGCGCTGCTGTCGCCAGGGATGTCGGGCACAATTTCTTACAACCGGCAGCTGGCTGAAGATCATTTCAGAGCTCATGAGTTGCCTGTCTGCCTCAGTGACTCCAAAAAAAAGAGAGAGAAATAAAAGGAGGCTGGGTAAAAGCAGTGGGTTTTTTTGTGCTCGGAACCCACTGTTTCACTAAATGACTTGAGAAGAGCTGTTACTGCCTGCTGCTGTGTACTGAAGTCATTTCGGAGGATTTAAAACTGCCTCTAATTAGAATATATTACTGTGAATACGAACGAGGCCTGGCTACAGTGTACCCGATAATTACCCTATAATGGTGGAAATGTGCATATTCAATATTATATAGGTTTTCTTGTTTCTATAAATCATGGCCTAAACAAAAAAAAAATTATTATTGATGGCGTGGAATTCGTACCGTCCTCATCAGTGCGGCATATGAGCACTACACTGTCCGGTCCGGGGCCCACAACGGTGGCTGCGGCCACGCTCACACGGTACGTCGTCCACTTCTCCAGCCGCTGCAGTGTTATCTCGGAGGCCGTGGCCGCCACCTGGAGCTCATCCACGGTCTCGGATCCGACCCCGAGCCCAGCTCCGCCCCCTGCCACGGCATAGCGCACTACGTACCCGACCAGCGGGCCATTCTGGCTCTCCGAGTGCGGGGGGCGCCAACTTACCAGCAGAGAAGTGGAGCTAGAGCTGGAGCATTTAACCTCCTGGGGGGGGGCGGATGGCTCTGCGCAGGCAAGGGAGGAGAGGGAGGGGTAGGTAAGGAGGGAGGGAGGGGAAACAAAAAAACGAAAAAAGATGGGAAAGAGAAAAAGAAAATGATAAAAGGGAACAAACCGAACTGAAAAGACAAGCCACGACAGTACCAAACATAAGGCGAAAAAAAAAAAAAAAGAAGAAAAAAAAAAGAAGAAGAAGAATCAACCGATTCAAAGGGCAAATGCAAATGGAAACAGAAGAGGAATGTAACATGACATGCATAATAATGAAATATGAAGCCGGGCTCGTTTTAAAAGGTTGGATAGACCACAGGGCTAAGGTTCGACCTGGAATATTTACCATCTCACACCAGAGGTGCTGCTCAGTAATGGAGATGGCGACTGTCCTAAATATCCTACAAATAAATCAATATTATTATTATTTTTTCCAGGTATGAGCACATGGTTTTGGTGCTTCCAATACCAATAGGTGTCCTAATTGTTAATCAGCAGGGTAACAGGCGTATTCTTTATTCTAATTCTTAAATATAATGCACTTTTAAATGCCTAGCTGCATAATTTAGCTTGAATAGACAGTTTCATCTACGTTTATCTCATTTATACAACTAAACAGCTATGGGGTTAAGGGCCTTGCTCAGGGGCCCACAAGTGGCAGCTCAGTGTGGCTGGGATTTAAACTCATGACCTTTAGGATCCAAAGTCCCATGCCTAAAAGCCTACGCTACCATCTCCCATCACCTGTACCATCATTAATGTAGTGAGCTGACCGACTGTATAATGATATCGAACCGTTTTTATGACTAGAAGTAAATAAGCACCGATATCTGACACCACTCTCAGTATTGATGTACATCCCTAATCACTACCTTTGCTTACACTACGCTGTGATCACCTGATACATGCCAAGATTTAAACAAACCCCGAGGAAAATCGTGTCCTGCTTTATCAGAGGGTGAACGAATGTGCACTGTTTGTGACTTATATTACAAACCCTGCATGTAGGAGACTAGGAAATGGATATGATCTGATATGCTCCGTGGTAATCTTATGAAGTCCCACGGCCTGTGAGCTCTAAAAGACCAGAAATTATAGGCTCCAACCTCCAATCCAAACCGCCTCTAGGGGCGGGGTAACGTGCTAAGTGTATTTCGCATTGCAAGGCTATGTGCTGGTGTTTCTGCCAAAAAAGGAGCCCGTCTAATTATCGGAGTGACAGTAATTTCTGTTTGTGAAGGAACGTGTTCAACTCAAAGGACAAACAAATGATAAGGGCATTTTTTTGCAGAAAACAAATAAGGAGACAACGTGATTGGAATTTCAAACAGAACACCTTCTGCAAAAAAAAAAAAAATGCTTAAATTAATTCAAATGCAACTGGGGGATTACTGGAAAATGAATTCCTCTGCAAAATAAATGAGTAGAAAAAGAAAACAACACTAGGATCCAAAATGTCAACTTATAAGATACATGGAAAGCTGCTTGGCTTTGAACTGAAAATAAGAGCATCAAAAAATATATATATATATAAAAAAAAAAAAAGCCAAACAAAACCAGCAACATTGTTTTCCTTAACATTATACGTACCTGGCTTCCATCAAACACACTTTTTCTTTCTTTTTTTTTCTTAAAGACTTTCTTACCACAAGCACCCAGCTACAAGGAAGCAATATTCCCTGAGCTGGCTGGTATCAACTCTCCCCTTCTTAACGAAAAGCCCTCAGCCGAATGTCGGCTCAGCGCACGGGAGACCGCAGCTGGATTGATTTGCGGTATATTCCAGGCATGTCCAGACTTTTAGATGTAAAGATTTGAGCTTTGGCGTGATTTGTGATGCTCAGAGGGGGAGAATTGTTCCAGTGCTTCAGCTAGGACTGTACAGTATTCTACACTGCTTACACTAGTATGAGGGTCCACAATGCTGAGAGACAGAGATAGAGAGAAACACCGGGTCTTTTGTTGTCCTCCATGCATTCATATTCCCACCCTCATCTATATCCACATTCTCCAAACCCCACCGTCTTACTACCAGATTCCTGTTTCTTTGCAAGATCTAAACGCAAGGTTAACAACTATATATATATATGTGTGTGTGTGTGTGTGTGTGTGTGTGTGTGTGTGTGTGTGTGTGTAGTGTATACAGTTAGCTTCTCTGCACACTTTGTTGTCCAGCTTGGTTTTGTTCTTGGAGAAGTGAAAGCTAAAAGTTAAAGTGGGCATTTGTGGTGCTCCTTATGTTTCATAAGGGGTTCAGTTCAGACGCTTTATTTATCGCAAAATAAACAACTTCACCACATTATTTCCCTTTGCTATGTCAAGTCATTTAAAGAGCCACTTATAATGATCTCATTTATACAACTTGGCAGTTGAGGGTTAAGGGCCTTGCTCAAGGGCCAAGAATTGGCAGCCTGATGGTGCTGGGATTTGAACTCATGACCTTCCCATCAGAAGCCTCAACCATTTTTGCCAAAAAGGTTTATGCAGTCAGAAAATCCTGAACCCACATGCAATTCATACATTATTATTATTATTATTATTATTATTATTATTCCCAGCAAACACAGAACGTTTCCCTAACATTAGCATACGGTTTCCATTTCTATATAATTGAGAGACAGTTAATACGGTTCTAAGAGTTTTTTCGTTCATTTATTTGTAACCAAATCAAACCTTACCTTGAGTTTTTATTTTTAGCAACCGTATAAAAAAAACCTTTATAGAATGCACTTTGATGATAATTTCGAGTTTTCATTTTAAAACGTGGCAGAACTGTGCTGAAGGGAAAGTTGAAGGGGAAATATTAAGAGAACATTATAAGAACGTTTCAGCAAACCTAGAATAAACAAATAAAATCGAGAAAGCAATGGAAAAAAAAAGCTCGGTTATTATTAATTATATCAGTACTATATATGAATATGATTCATTTAGACTGTAAGTGAGATTATTGAAGAATGTAATTAAGCCATTTGGTCATCAGTGATGTAAGAAATGATGTCCAGCCGGTAAGCTAACAGAATTATTCCAGGAGATTTGAAAAGCTACTGCAATTAAGCTAGAAGCCGGACCACTTGTTTCGCTAAACATGAAGGATCCGCTGTTATGATTCGACTGAAAGCACCATGAAGGCCTCTGGCGGTTTTATGATATAATCTCTAGGTGTAACCATGCATGATGCCCTATAGCTGATTGAAATTTAAATGCTAAATTAGATTTTTGTCTGTTGGCATTTATCCGTTTCTTCCCCCGTAATGCAATGTAATCAAAAGCAAGAGCTCGTTAAATCTCTGGATTTCAGTTTGTGGACCCTCCGTGAGCACGTCTGAATCGAACGTCACTTTCTGAACTTTTGTTTTTTCATAGAAGACCATCGTTCAGGCCGCCCTTCTGACCGGCTCAGTAGTGTCTATCTCTCTAACCCCCAGGAATGCCATCACCCCCTCAGTGTCTTTGATCAGCCTTTTGAATAACGATAAACCCAGACTATTCAGATTATAATCTGTATCTTTTGTTTTGGGGGATGTGCGGGGGTGAAAAAGTACCCTTTGCCGGTCAGGGGGGGTGTGTGTTCCTGCTTTGTTACTGCAGACTCACATCAGCCTATAACGATGGCCTCCAGATACACATTGTACTCCAAGTTGATAGTCCATAAACTGTACACACGGCACCACAGAGCAGAAAATACAGTACACAATACACAAGTTTGCCCCTGCTTCCTCGCGTTCCTGAAAAAAATCCACGCTGCCGCTTCGATTCGAAACAAGACTTGCACGGGAATGAATAGGACGCTTTAACCTTAATGGCCGTTTAGTCTCGAGCATGTACTAGTAATCAAGGCGTCGTCTCATTACGGTGATGTGTGTGGTGAGTGTTCTGATGCCTTGTGTGTGTAATGAAAGCGACTGCAGCGCTGCAGCGTGGTAATTGGAACTATATCTGGGAGAGAGATAAAGAGAAGAGCGAAAGCATGAGCGGGTGGGTGGGGTGGTGGCTAAAGATGACTTCTAACTCGCTGTGTTATTTCTCTGGCAGTTTGTTTTTGCGTTTTCAGAGAGGCTGCGCTCAAGAAAGACGAGCTCTCTGTTTATTCCTCCGGCTCTTTGCTCCATTAGCCGCGATGCGGGTAAGCTTTGTCTCGAGCCGTACGTGGGACTGCAGGCGACCTCTGTCAGGAGTAGCCCGCTCAATCTGAATTATAATCTGAAACGTTGTGAAAAATGAAAAAAAAAACAAAAAACGCCAAAGCGGCAGGCGCTCCAACCATGTGTGTGACACGTGGACAACTAGAAGCATGTGGAGGGTGAAGCGATTTCCCTTCAGGCCTGCGTTTCTCGCTGTGGAGCTTTGCGGGTTTAACACAGTGATTTATAGACGACATCTACAACTACAGAAGAGCGAGTCATCTATCACACAATAAATAGCCTACACGCTCCCTAGACCAAATAGAAGAAGCTACAGAGGACAAAAATATATGTATATTTTGTAAACACCTCGAGACACCTCTTGCAGCAGACACAAAAATATATAGGGTGACATAACTGTTTTTTTGTGTACCTTTTAGACGGACGAAAACACTACAAATTCATAGATCTGGCCAAAGCGAGATGCTAAGAACGAGATGCTAAGATGCTAAGACTGAAAAATCCGAACTGTGTCTCTGGATCGTACAATAAATAACCTAGTGTTAGGCATTAGAAGGACACGACTTGCAGCGGCAGAGTGGACTTCTTCCAAACAGCGAGCACTTACCTCTGAGGAACTCACACTAGAATGATTTGTTTGTGTGTTTGCTTGTGTGGATGCTGTTTTGTAACACGACTGACTGTTTGACTGTCGCCTTCCTGACCCCTCTCACATTGACTCCATCTTTCTTTTCTTTTTTTAGGGGGGATTTTGGTTTTCTGCTTGAGCAAGGGTCTCTCTGAGAGCCCAATCTTCCATCTGAAAGGTCGTGATAGGCATCGCAGAGCAGAGCGGAAGCCTCCAGAACGCCAAAGTCCCAAGCAGAAGTCTAAACCTGTCCCCCAGAGATACTTACTCTCACCTTTAGTTTAATGGATTTGCTTTGAGAATGCTACATGCTGTGCTGATGGGGAAGTTGGACAGGGGGTGGAACAGGTTGCTGATCGTTGTGGCGAAAAAAGGGGGGGGAAAGAAAACCCAGTTGTGGGCAAAGGGAATTCACTGAAAGCTGTCTTCTCTTGTGAAGTGAACCATATGTGTCTCATAAAAAAATCATACACTGGAACAACAAAAAAAAAAAAAAAAAAAAAAAAAACAGGGGAGGGGAAGGAAAGCAAACCAAAATCTCTCCAAGTCTCTTTAACTGATACTGAAAGAAATGAAGGAAACCCAAGTGACATTTAGCCAGAAACTTTGCTTTCATTTGAGCAGGAAACACATATATGAAGCATAGAAATATTCAGACATACACATATGTTGCGATGAAAATATATTACGACTATTTAAAAGAAGACAATAAAAGAAAACAAAAAATTAAATTCCACAAACACATTGAGATAGAGAAGGTGGACACACACACACACACACACACACACACACACACACACACACACACATACACAAAGGTTAGTCATGCCTGGCCCTGGTTAGGCCTGTGTTTAGGAAAGGGATGTGTTAAGGGATCCCTATAGCACCCTCTTCAGGCAAGTGAGGTGTGCTGCATGCAGCTTGTGCGCTCAAACTTTTACAGTGTGGGTATCTGCAGCGGCTTCTTTTTTCTTCAACACACACCCACTCCCACTGGTGGAAACAGAACACGTTTTAAACACCCCTGCTGCCATGGCTTTCTCTTGCCGCCTTCTTTTTTTCTTTTAAATTCTTGCTAATTCACGCCGATGGAACCCACAGGCATCCAAACGAGAGATTGTGCTCCCGAGCGTACGTATTAAAGATGCGTAACAAGAACTAAATATTTGATCACTTAGATTGGGTATCTAGTCTAAACCATGAGGCAGGAAGCGAATGTGTATTTTTAGCTGAAGGGTTTGAATAATTCACCGATCTTCCCAACACACACGCCGCCTAGCAGCAGGATGCGGCGGCTGCCTACGGCGAGGCCTTCAGTCCGACTCGGTGAGAGGGAGAGCAGACGCAGCGGAAAGCCATGGCACACACCGGAGTCAATGACATTTTGTGCATTTTGGCCACAAGCAAGAAAAAAAGGTGTGCTAGCTGCTGGTAAATGAAAAGAAAGGAAGAAGAAAAACAGGTGACCAAATCGATTTGTTTGGTTTCACATTTAGGAAAAGTGAAAAGTACAAACAGCAGCAGAGGGAAAAAAAAACAAAAACAAAACCAGTGGAGAGCAGTAGCCGGTGGCACCACGATCGCAAGAAGGCACAAGAATCCATTAAACGAAATAACAACCTTTATCATCTTCTTTATAAATCTCTACCTACACACTGCTTGAAAATTAATAAATATATATATATATATATATATATATATATATATATATATATATATAAATAAATAATTAAATAAGACTAGGCTTGTGCAATATCACAATATCACCTGGAGATCCCTTTCACTTTGTCCAGTGACCTTTACTCCAAATATGTCAAACTGTATTATATAAATAATTATATATATAAATAATTGTATAAACTGGCTTTATAAACAGCACTTTATAAACTAAAAGTCTTTATAAACAGCAGTAATTGCACAAAATGTTATTCTCAAAAAAAAAAAAATGTCCATGTTCGTATTGCATTTACTATTAATCAGTTCGCTGCAATGCCTTTTCAGTCGGGTCACTAACCCGTCATACCCAAAATAAATGTCAGACTTTTTGTGAAGAAAAATATACAATGCTCCAATACGGCAATTTTTCAGAATAAAACTGATTAAATTTAACCGCTTAATCAGAATAAACTACAAATTTACCAGTGTCACGAATGACACTGGCAACCTAGTCACGCTACGAATCTGTGGAATCTTATAGAAAACAAGATTACCTATGCTTCTTCAGGACTTCTGCAAGTCTGCTGAGTCATGAATGGCTGACCTACAGCGGTTTGCCTCAGTGGCAAAGTCCGACTAGTTTACATGCAAACTGAGTGACACTCGGAATCAGTGACTATCCTTCAAAAACTATCCAAAGTACCAGGATTTATTATGGCTATAATCTTTTCACTTCAGTAAAGTACAAATTCAGGAAAAAGCGACGAATTACATTTGCTTCGTTACTGTCCACCACTGCTGAGAATCTGACTAAATGCAGATTCAATCAATATTGCACAAGCCTAGTGAACACACAGACTCAAATGAAAGGCATTAAAAGTCAGCTAGTTATTAATAAGAAAGATAATCAGTAATTACAATCACATTAATAAATTAATGTCGCATGTCATACGTGTAATAACAGTGTAATAGACATACTGTGATTCCAAAGCATTAAAATTTCATTCCGTTGTCACAGTGCAAACATATAAACGCACACTTATACAGATAAAAAACAGAGCTGTTCCTTTGCAATATTTATATTTATAGTATTGTCAGAGTTAAAAGGCTAAGTAAAGTGCGTGTCCCTAAAACATTTCCACTTCAACTGGCCGTGAAGGAGACGCACTCACACACACGCTGTTAGATTTTACTCGACATTTACGATGCCCCGGATTCGGGGCCTTGGTTGAGGGATACACACCCTACTCGTGAAACAGAGTTGTTTTAGTCTGATCGCATCTAATGCTTGAAATAAACATTGGCCAGGGACATTGTGCAGTCAAAACAACACACAGTACAGGTGTCCGTTTCTGCAAAGCAAACATTAACGAGAAAGGGAAAGAGGTACATACTGGCTTGAGAGGTCTTCTGAGAGATTTCGTTGGTGAAGGCACCAATGCCTTTGTTCGAAATGGCCGCCAGGGAGAAGTAATACTCTGTGTTCGCCCGCAGACCCTCCACCACGTAGGACGAGGACGGGCCGAATGATTTTGTTACCTATTTGTTAGGAAAGAGTAAGTGAAATGTGAAATTGAATGACATGTTGTATGGAACTTTGACTAATGTATACTGGGCTTTGTCCATTACCCTGCATTCATGCTAATAAGCTACGGTTACTCTACGTTCACACTGTTGAGCGCTTTGTCTTTTGTGTCTGTTTGTGTAGTGACCACAGACAAAATGACAAAATGCTTAGTCGAAAGTTTACGATATAGATATCACACACTACATCTGATAAAAACAATTTGATATCAGACTTCGTATTCACTCCTTTGTCAGAATTGCGGAAAGGTAACTTTACTCATTTCGCGCTCTCAGTGGTATAAATGTTCTTCCAAAATTTATATATGATTTATTATAAATTATATACCTTTACAAAGATTCATACGTATGTATATTTTTGCCATTTGTCAGACGCCCTTATACAGTAATACAAGTGAGCAATGACGGGGTTAAGGGCCTTGCTCAGGGGGCCAGAAGGGCATTCTTTGTGTGGCTGAGATTTGAACTCATGATCTTCGGACCTAAAGTCCAATGCCTTAACCACTAAGCTACCACCTGTATATAAGGTACAATTTAAATATTGGGAAAACATCATACCTCTCACGACATTTTGATCGGTTCGAGGAATCAATCAAGCCAATTCTTTGGATTTTTCCTCTCTACTGTGCTGTACCATATGTACATAAAAATAGTTTACATGCCAATTGTTTCCTAATGTAAAAAGCGAACAGGTACACTTTACGCAACACCGCTAGTGTGAAAGTAGGGTAAGCCCTTTTCCTTTTATACCCCGAGTGCTTTTGTTCCATACATAATGAATATAATGATAAAATCTAATGCACCTGACTGCCTTGACTGCCTTCTCTATACCGAAGCTCATAACTAATGATCCCCTCTTTGTCGAATGCTGGCTCCCAGGTCAGCTCGATGCTGGTGTCCGACACCTCGCCGATCTGAAACTTGGATGGCTGTCCAGGAACTAAGAGACAATCCAGAGCGACAGCATGACACAAAACATCCATAAAACGATGCAAAAGAACATTTAAAAAATACAGATTCTATAAAAAACTTTAAGCTATCATTAAAACAAAAAGAAAACAACAACAAAAAAAACAAGACACCGCGAACTCAACAGACCTCCTTGCAGGACTTTGACGTGAATGGAATCTGAAAATGGTCCGTCTCCTACTGAGGTAAAAGCCAGCACACGGATAGTGTAGGTCTCTGAGGCTACAAGGTTCTGAATTGTTGTGATCATGCTATCTTGCACGTTGTGGATCTGCCACATGCTCATTGGCTGCGATGGGTCCATGGTGTAGTAAACACGGTAGCCCTTGATTTGGCCGTTGGGCTCCTCTGGCTCTTCCCAGCGCACCATCATCGTACTGTGGGAGATGATCCTGGCCTGGATGTTTCTGGGAGGACTGGCAGGAGCCTGCTCCCCTGTTCTGGCTTCCACAGGTTCGCTGGCTGGACCCTGGCCAATAGTGTTCACGGCAGAGACGCGAATCTCGTACTCCGTATTGGGAGAGAGGCCGCCTATACTATAGCGAGTGGTGGTGATGGAATCCATTGTCTCAAACTTGCTGTCAGGGATTTTGGCACGGTACTGAATGATGTAATAGGAAACAGGCTCGGGGTTACCACTGTCCCATGTGATGGTGATGCTGGTGGCTGTAGTTTCAGTAACGACTGGTGTACCTGGAGGCTTGGGCAGAGCTGTAGGAAGATCAAAAATACAAATGACAAGTATCTGATGCAAATCATTATGATGCAAATTGGATACTATCTAACAATCTAAGCAAAAAAGAACACCAAGTATAATGAGCATGAGCTGGCAAAGTCAACGAAAATGAGAACAGGGGCTGATGGCATAAGTTTTGTGTATTGCAAAATAAATATATTCAAATATTTTCCTGATTATAAGCATTTCACGGCTCAAAAATGTTCCAAGTGACAAGCATGTCCGCTCTTACATTTAACAATCACTTGGGACACGGCCTCGATGATGCCCAGACTGCTCATGGCCACGCAGGTGTAGTTGGCTGACTCATGCACGCTGTTCAGTTCCAGAACGTTCCTTCCGACTGGCATGTCATCCTCCGGAGTCAGGTCCTCCGAGTTAAGCATCCACTTGACATAAGGCATGGGCGAGCCCACTGCCACGCAGGTGATGTTGATGCTGCCGCCCGGCATGATCTCGTGATTGGTGGGCAGGATGGAGAAACGAGGGGGCACGCGCCGAACTGCAGGACGCCCGGAGACGGATGCGGAACAAGAAAAAAAAAAGGAGAGACAGAGAGAAAGAGAGAAAGAGAGGTGACAAGACAGGGCGATGAAAATGAGTCCTTCTTTAGAACACAGACGTTGTCTAAAGAGAGGACGGTAAATCATAAAGGAAAAAGTGAGAACAAACTCTAAAACTGTGTAACTTAAAAATAAGGATAACGTAACTAATTTAACAGAACTGCTTCACCAACAATATAAATTCACATTAAAGCAACAAATTCATGACAACAAGGTTCCAGTGACTAATATTTGACCCATCACAACACATTTATTTACACAAAAATCTATTACGAGTTTCTCATCTTTCAACCTGAAACCTCTGTGTGTGCGAACTACATGCAAAAGGAAGGAATAAGTAGGAACAAAAAAGGGTAGAGCGCTGAAAGAGTGCTTTCAGGGCTCTACACTGTGCGTGGCAGAGCATGATTGGCTCATGGAAGTTTCTCTTCCTACCGGATACAAACCTTTACATGTGCATTGAGCTCATTTACTCTAATGTACAAGATGTGGCTTCATGTCTATTATTTAGAAAACAAAGATGAGAAACCTTAATCAGATTTTTGTGATCAAGGGTAGATCAACTGGACAAAAGCCTCTTTGAGATTTGACACGGTTCCATTGATAGATGCAGCTATCATTTTCACAGACATCATGCAGAAAAAGGGTAAAGAGGAAAAAAAAAAAAAACTTAAAAGTAAAGTGGAAATCAAAAAATTAAATCAAAATAAATTGGAGATTTAAGATATGAATGCAGAGAGGGATGTAAACTCAAAGGTCGCTGGCATGCCCAGACAAAGACGACTGAGGAAGAGGAGGAGGAGAAGAAGGCAAGAAAAGGGGAGAGAACGCGAACAAGAGAACGAAAGGAGAGAAAGAAGAGGAAGGAGAGCGAGAAGAGAGGAGAAGAGGGGAACCCACTTCAATGCTGACAAAGTTTCGTTTTTGTCTCTGGCCAGTCAGACTGAATGCAACAGGAGCATTGTCACATTGCAGTGACCAGAGACCAGAAGCCGAAACTGGTAGAAAATGTTATTTTTTTCTTAAACGAAATTGGAAAAGTAGTAGATTTTGACTAGTCATGGATATATATAAAAAAAATGGTTACCTCACGAAACTCAAGCAACCCAAAAATACAAAGACAGAAAATATACGCTAGTCTACAGTGGGAACAATTAAGAACTTGTACAACGAGGGGCTGTCAAAGCCACACATGAAACTCAGGATGAGTGAGGATGACATGGAAAGCAAACAGACAACAGGGGCGGGGCATTAATGAAGAATTCTGGGTGGGCCAGACTGTGGACAATGGTCTTTTCATAACCTGTCCAGCTCTTCAGTTCTTGGTAACCTTGAATTGTGTCTTTTGGCTGGATTTGGGCTATTCATGGAGATATTTGAGTGAAAGGTCTTTCCTGAAGGACGAGGGTGGAAACACTGTTTAAAAACTGTTAGGATACAAGATTTCTATATTGGTTATTTAATTAACATTAGGAAAGTTACTCTAATTGCGGAAAATTGGACTTCTGGATCTGGGGAATGGCATATTAATTCCAATGATTGGGTGAAAGAGACAGAGAAAAAGAGAGAGAGAGAGAGAGAGAGAGAGAGAGAGAGAGAGAGAGAGAGAGAGAGAGAGAGAGAGAGAGAATCAGAAAGAGAGAAGGGAGCATGGAGGTTGAGGTGCTAGGGCTGGTTTAAAAAAAGACGAAAAATTAAAAGAGAAGACACAAAAAGGACAGAGACAACAGGTGGAGACAGACTCAGGCAGCAGAAAAAACATACATAAGGGATGGACAGACCGAGATAAACCTTCTCTACATTTACTTGGGGGCTTGAAACAAGACATAGACAGATAAGAAGGAAGCAAGAGGAATGAGGACTCAGAGGAGACCTGGTCCAACTCGAGCGGAAAATACAGCTCTCAGTGGGTTTGACTTTTCCCACACAGGGGCTTGAAATCCAAGATTCATCTCCCATCAGTATTTTGAAAGCTTCTAGAACAATTTTTTCTACAATTTATATATTTACAATCACGATAGTCTTTGCTAAAGTGAAAAGTTGAGACCTTTTATGGCAGGGTCATCAATTCAAGCCCTGGTTGGGGGGTGGGGTGTGGTTTCTTAAAGACAAGACATGACTTTATCAGGCAATCAGGAAAATGACTCAACTGTATTTTTTTTACAGCATTTGGCAGATGCCCTTATCCAAAGCAGCTTACATTTATAATATGCTATGGGGATAAAATCATTGCTCAGGGGCCCAGGAATGGCAGCTGGTTGTGGCTGGGATTTGAACTCATGACCTTTGGATCGAAAGTCCTGTATTGACTGTATTGAACTCTGGCTCTCCAAGACTGGAACTGATCATAACTCTTCTATGTTCTCTAATAACTGATATTAAGATAAACAAATCCTTATTTCACAGTTTAAAATGATATAGTATGTGCATTTACTTCAAATCTGTATATTTCGTTTTCAAAGAAACAAATTATTCTACCGCAAATTAAATGTTCTGGTTAAAAAATAATAATAAAATACATCAATAATAAATAAAAAAAATAAATATATATATTTTAATTATTTTATATATTATATAAATATATCACATTCTTTGAAGCTACCCCTCTCAAAAGCGCATACCCAAAACCATTATTGTGAAAAGGTGAAAGAGCAGCCCATATGTCACAAGTATTTCATGCATGGGTGTGACTGCACCAGAAATGAATATTGTATGGAACCGATCCGTCCACCAGATTTTTAATGTGGCCAGGCCAATCAAAGCATGCGACCCAAACAAATAAATATATATAGCAAGTGCAACTTTTTTATATGGAACACGCACTAATAAATACGCAAAATCAAAATGGTGTTGGAATGAAAAAAAATAAAAAATAAAAAAATAAAATAAAGTCACCAAGGCACACATATACACAGATATTACATTGCAGGTGTGTTCTTCAAAACACTGACCCACGGATCACAGATGGAGCAATTTGACTGTCTGGAGCTTTAAAGGAACTGGATTTACAGCACCAATTCATATAAAAAAAGCAATGCGACTACAGATTCGCCAAACCCCAAACTGGATCCATCGCTTGCATGCACAGAAACTGAAACAATTCACTTTTACTGTTGAGCTGCTCCAAATTAATTTCCCAGCGAAGCAAACGAATACTGTTCCTACTCACTGTCTAATCTATCCAGCATTATCATTATCTGTAAAGTGTTAGATTTGGCACTTTGCAGTAAGACTACTGAATCCTTTATTTGACAAAATTCTCTGTACTTTATCTGTTTATTGCAAAAATATTTCTACGCTTCATTAACAAACATACTGAAAGAGTTTTATATCCTACACAAATTTCGGCTTTCGACCTTAAAGACTATATGGCCAAAACTTTCATATGTTCTTAATGAACAACTCATTCCACATTTTCTCTCATAATAACCTCCACTCTTCTGGGAAGATGTTCCACTAGATTTTGGAGTGTGCTTGAGGAGATTTGTGTGTAAACTCAGGTACTTATGTAAGTAAGGAGGCCTGGGCTGCAGTTTCCAATTCATCCCCAATGTATTTAATAGAGTTGAGATCAGGGCTCTATAAGCAGGCCGTTCAAGTTCTTCCACTCAAACTTAAACATTTGCGCCCCTCCAATTGTTTTGAAAACAGTTTGGGAAAGAACCACACATAGCCAGAAAAGTCGTCATGTGTCCCAAAACTGTCCATATAGTGTATGTCTATATCTGCTCTTTGAACTGGGGGGAAAAATAGGGTCTTTTGTGATATTCTAGTGCACTGATCCCTTACAAAATGCATAAAGGTTGGCAGGTCAGAATACTCTAAATCCAAGGTGAAGGGTTTATTTGGGTAGATCTCGTTTTTTTTTTTTTTTTTTATCTAGCTGAAGACAAACAAAGGCTGCAACTTTTCACCCTTTCGGTCCTGACAGTTATGTGCTGAAGAAATATTTGCTAACAGGGATAAATAGAATTATATAAGCATTACGTCAAAGTTTCGTGAAATGCAGCTTTCCTATTAGCCATGCCAGTTTCTAAACTATTGTTCCAAAGTTTCCTTCTGAAGTACTTGAGCCTTCTTTACCACGCCGAGATTAACATTCAGATTTTTCGCAAGCCCTCTGTGAAAAATCTCTTCGACTTCAAAGTTAAGACAACAACATCTCAAAACAGTTTATCCATCTGGCTCTGACAAAAGACCAACTCTAAACGAGCCTCGGCTCATCCAGTACATGTCAACATTTGAATCCTAGCCTATCGATCCATCGGGCTTGTCCGGCTTTGAAGAAGTGCTTCATGAAATAGAGCGCAGTGCAGTTGTTTTTTTTTTTTGTTCTTGCAGGCTTTATTTGAGCCTCAACACAACATAACACTGAGCTTTCTGCTGTCATATACAAGATGAGTTAGTGCAATTGTATCCAAACTTAAATCGACAAAGTCTTCTTTCATTAAAACCTGGAGTTCAGGAAGCTGGACCAAACAGATTGCGAAGGAAAACGATAAGTCAAATCCTTATTTCAAGCCCCCGATGTGGCAAGAAAGACAAATCAAGGGATTTAATAGTAGACAAGGTGAAAGGCAAGGTAAGAAGAGAAAAGAAAAAACGCCACTTCTGGTACTTTTGAAACATTGCTTTGGGACAGAATGTGAAGGGAGGAGTTGTGCCAGACCAGTATTTCGAAGGTGAGCACTATCTACCATTTTGGTGAGACTGTCTGTCCAGCCCCAAAATGAACAAGAGAAAAGCAAACAAAAACTCGCAGCCCATAGTGCCACCTTGAAGCTGAGATTACACCTTGCTTCGGTGTCGACACCTGGATGATTCTGTTTCCACCTGGGCAGAGGGGGGTGTTTTTAGGGGCATTTCTGTAGACGGGAGGTTGCTCACATTAACTGAAATGCTAGACAGTCTCTGTGGAGGCTTAGAGGATTCGGCACCAGTAATGGAAGTTATTACTGGTACAAAGCCGCTGAACATCTGTGGCCGGTTTATCTGATTATGGCGAATGCGAGGCTGATAGAGTCTGGGACTTTGTTACTTGGGGGGGGGGGGGGGGGGGGTTATCCAAACGGGTTTAGCGCCACCGGAGAACAGGGTGTAATCTAGCTTGCTTTTCCAATTCTCCACACCAAAATGCACAGCAAGACGTGCAAGCACATGCAAGACAAGGCATGCGGAAAGCTGGAGTGGAAGCAAGCATGCATATGTACACACACATGCGCATGCAACCGAGCTAAAAAATAAATAAATAAATCTACACGACACAATTTAGCACAGCGCAGTCTTCCAGCATCACTGAACAGGTGTGTCGGTCTCTTTCCCCGAGCCCTCAAATCATATTGTTCTTTCATGACTCTCAGCAGAACTGACAGAACATTAAAGCTATATCGGCAGGCAGAGGAAGAGATTAGCTGAGAAATTTAAACAGCTAGAACTGTCCATTTTGTCCATTTTTTTTTTACTCCAGTAAAAACAGTTTAGGCAAATCAAAGTTTAAACAGACGTCAATGTATGTTTAGTGCTAATGAATTTTCCTCGGCAGTTATGTCTAGCAGTACGTGTTTTTTTTGTGATAGAAATGAATTAGGAAGCTAAAATTCAGCCACCCTGTGTTATTAGCGATCATGCTAGCCTTGCAAGGTTTAAAGTGTCGGCGTCTTGCAGGTGCAACTCGATGCCCCGGCGGAGATCAGTTGTAATGGGTTTGAGCAGATTTGGTGAATGAGATCTTGCCAATAAATGCCAGGCCGTGGGAATCGCAGTGCTACGTTTTCATTATTTATTCCCCGTACTCCTGCTCGAGCCCCAATCACCCCCCGCACACACACTTTTTACTTTGCTATGTCTTCCTCTGTACATTAACTATTGAAGAGGCCATTTTGTTTTCGCACAGACATTACTAAAGGGTTTACCAGCGCAGTTCAGCACAGGGGCATTTTGACCTGATTTTGCTCGAAAGACCAATTCTGTGATACTTTGATGCTTCTAAGAGGAAAACAAAGGAAGGTTTGAGTCATTTTTTTGGTTTGCTTTTCTAGCGATTTCTACTCCTAGTATCAGACAGATAATGAATTCACAAATGCTGGTGCAAGGAGTTAAGTGGGAAAAAAAAATCTTAGCGCAAAATTTGCTAGATTCTGTAACTAGAGATGTAATACAGAATTGGACATGCTTCAAGAGGCAGCCTGATGAGCTGCAGCCCAGCACATGTGGACCATTACGTTCAGTGTGTAAATTTCGAAAGACTGATGGGTCATTGTGAATCGGGCACTCAATTTAACCGACACGGGCTCCAGCAGACCGAGGTGGAATTGGGCGGCAATTAAATTTGGCTGCTTATCCGCGGCATTCGAACAGGATTCGAATGTGGAAATAAAAAAAAAAAGGCAACGCAAAACAACAACAAGGCACTAGATTCATGTTCGGGCCTAATTCCGAGGCCTTAATGAGGCGAATCATTTTCTGAAAAGCAACTCAGATGTTTTGCTGTCCCCAAGGGGATCAAAAGAAGCATAAATCCTGGTTCTGAATGGAAAAGGACAAGTGGCAGTCAGTCAACAAAGCTCTCCCTCGCCCGCCTCGCGTGCTGCCAGCCAGAAAAAGCCAAGCTCTCTCGGAGGGACTGTCAGGAATTTACTGATCATTATATTTGCTGCTGATCCTCGGTGGATTATCCACGAGTCCAAAATTCCACAAAAAAAGCAATAACGCCCCGATCAGGTTTTATTTGCCTCAATAGCTTTGTAGTGAGATGGCAGGAACACTGGCTGTAAAACCTACATTTTTTCCTTTTTGGTTTTTTTTTTTGTGTGTTTTTTTTTCTAAAGCTGGACAAGTGTGCACAAAAACACATACCACATTTAACACAGAGAAAAATTCCAACGTAAAAGGTGTACAAAAACACAAAGACAAAGGCACACACACACTACTAGAACATGTAATAAAACTCCATAAGAGGCCACAAATGACTTAATTGGGATACTATGGGTTTTTTTTTTTTAAATGAAAGGAAGTGCACAATTAAAGAGAAGTTCACAAGTTTACAGAAACATACAAGAGCCAGAAAAAGAAACCATTCCGAGCATGCAACGAGCAAAGCTCCATTCTCCCATCATGCATGTATGATTCCATATGCTTATTCCCATGACATCAAATGCAATAAAGCTTTTTTTTTTTCCCCTTGAGCAGAAGCAATACCAAAAGATGCAAACAACACGAAAAAGGCCCCATAATGCAAAATTAAATGTAAGGGTTTCAAAACAAAAAAAAAAAAAGAGCCCGAACTTTGCGGGTTTCTATCATTTCTAATCTTTTTATTTATTTAAACTATTTAGCAGGTTTGAATATTTCGTTAACGCTCATTCAAACTGCTAATGAGCCCTGTGATTAATCAATTATAGTTCAAAAATTCTTTTTCGCCTTTAATGTGGGTAAAAAAAGTAAAAAAGAAAAAACACACCAACCTTCTCGAAGCTCTGAGGGATGTAAAGGGGTTGATGCAGAACACAATGACATGAGGAGAAGAGAAAAATAGGGGAAACACAGAGAGAGTAAAAAAGGCCACCTCAAGGCTTTAAGCTGCTTCATATCTTTGCTTTTGCTTTGTTTGTTTTTTTCCCTCTCTTTTCGAAGTCTACATTTTATAGCAGTGACACCCGTTTTGTCACAATCTTGCCCGTTCCTTTTTTTTTCGACCCGGAAGGACGCCGGTCGGCCCGGCGCTCGCTACAAAAAGCGCTCGGGGCCGATTTTAAACACGTCATCATAATAAAGAAAATCACAATATCTTTTTTTTTTTTTTTCTTTTTTTTTAAGCCACCTAGTAAGCTCCCATGGTGGCCAGTTTGTTTAAACTAAAGAAACACAACAGAGAGAAAAGAAACGAAAAACAAAACCAATGAAACAACTAAAAAATAAAACAGAAAAACAAAACAACCCAAACCATAAAAAAATTAAATAAAATAAACTTGCTGCACAAAAAGCATGACTTTTATTAAATTTAGCAGCTACAATGAGAGTGAATTAAAAAGCACTACTGTTTGTTCTTATTAGAAAATAAAAAAAAAGATCGGTTTGGGTTTGGGATAATCCGTTTACAAATGGAAATCATCCAATTAAATGTTTTGTTTTTTTTGTTTTTTTAGAGTAACTTGTGCATTGTAGCTGTTAATTTCAAGTGCAGAACACTCTAGAAACCAAAAACACATTTGGTTACAGTCGAGATTAGAATCAAGCTTTGGAAAATGAACGGAAGGAAGGAGACACGTGATACGTTTTCTTTTTTTTTTGTTGTTTTGTTTTTTTCAGTGTGGTAGGTGTATCAGTGAAAATGAGCACACTTTAGTTTAAAAGCAAACAGAAAACAACATCCTCGAGCTTACTGATTCCTAATTCAAAGAAATCCTGAATTATTGATCAGAGACAGGAAATCTAATATTCAAGGAAGAATACACAGAAAAAATATTACAAGCATCTTGACTTTGGGTTATTTAAAAAAATATATACATATAATTAAAGTAAATGCTTGCTATAGCCAGCGGTTCTCAATGCCTGCGCATATATTTATATATGAATTAAATCCTATTCTGCTTTATCACACCAGACTCGGTTCAGTAACATTCCTAATTTACACACTATATGGAGAAACATTTGCGAATCTTACATGCTTTTTGAACATCCCATTGCACATTTAGTGCTCATTTGCGACTATACACATATTTATTATTCATTATGATATAATATATAACATATAATAGCCTCCACTCTTCTGATGGAAGATGTTCCACTAGATTCTAAAAAGTGCGCTTGTGGAGATTTGTGGACATCCGTTTAGACAAACGGGTGTTAGTAATGTCAGGTAGTGATGTAGGTGAGAAGGCCTGGAGTGTTCAATAGGGTTGAGGTCAGATCTCAATAGCAGAAGATCTTCCACTCCAACTCATCTAAAGCATATCATGGAGTGGCTTTGTGCACAGGGGCATTGGAACAGGTTTGGTTCTCCCAGTTAGAATCTCCAAGTTGTTTGGGGTAGGAGTACATATGGCTGGAAAAGCCTTGTGCGCCAATACTTTTGGGCATAGTGTCGAATTTAATATTCGGTTAAATACGATTTTAACATTTACGCCATTTGGTGTATCCAGAGCAACTTTATACATTATATACATCATTTATGCACATTGAGCAGTGGATGCTTAAGGGCCTTGCCCAAGGGCCCAGCAGTGGCAGCTTGGTCGTGCAGGGATTTGAACTCACGACCTTCCGATCAGAAATCTTAAAACTTTAACTACACATCCCATGGATTAATATAGGCATAAAAACACACCCAATGGCTCTGAGAACCTCTGCTTATAGCAATCACATCATTTTCTTTATATTGTTTGTTTTTTTTTCCTTCTTGGGATGATTATTAATTCGGATCCACCATTTTTTTACCTTTTCTATTTTGATTGCCTTACCAGACAATCAAAATTCGACTTACCATCATCCACTTGAACCTGAAAAAGCTCGATAGAGAAAATACCAGACGACTTTTTGCCCATCGAATTAAAAATACTCACGTATTCATAACTAATATTTAGCATCTAGCATTCAAACAACAGTATCTGATGTTATTACACAAAACCCAGGTTAGTATTATGTCTAAAAGGACAGGAAGTAGTTCTCATTGATCATATTAGCCCCTCATTGGTGCAAGGACGGAGAGGATCTCCGAAGCCAGGTTGCTCCCTACCTCGCACATACAAGTTGGCGGGGGAAGAGTAGCGCACGCCTTCCACGTTAGTCGCTACGCACTCGTACTTCCCCTGATCCGTCTCCTCCGTGTTCTCGATCTGCAAGGCTCCTGGGAGAACAGAGAATGAGAAAGAGAGAGAAAGAGAAAAGGAGAGGGATAACGTCAACAATTTTCTCCTCATGTGCTGTTCAAGGCTCGTTAGAGCTGTAGAATAGGATCGACACCAAATATTTATTGGTTGAATTCATTAGTAAAAGTTTGAATGTTTTTGGTTTCCTGGAATCCATAGGCTAAATAGTGTTAGCTAATGTATTAGCTTGTTGAGTGGAATTGATGGGTGCAAAGTGGCATTGTGGGAACTTTTGTCTAGCGACACTCCTTATAAACTATTGGAGAACTGCAAAATATATATTTAGATGTAAAGCAACTGTGTGTTGTTCCAGCGGGAGAGTAAAGTATTTGTACTTCGTTACTTAAGTCGTTTTTGGCTACTTTGTAGTTTTACTGAGTATCAACGATATAAGCAAATTTGACTCTTTACTCAACTACATTTATGATTCAACTTATGTACTTTTTACTGATTTTAATGGACAATCGATGTTAGCAATTACATTTTGCACAGCAGCTTTATCTCCCGTGGCTTACTTATTCTGCAGAAGAGGCGATATCGCGATTTTATTTTCCATTGAAAATGAATGGTTCTTCTACTTTTTGACCTGATGCTGTAATTTTACCGGTTAAATGAAGATCCCTTTTTAAAGGATTGCTTTATAACTTGTTTTTTTTTTTTTTGACTGATTTGTTTGACCTTTGTTGTGTTGATTTTTGGTTAATGCAGGGTTGAGGTGTGTAATTTAATTTTCATTTTAGGAAATTAAACCTCACAAATCAATTGTTTTTGGCTTTTTACTAACATGTGTCTTAGTGTTGAGGACTTGTGCGTCCTACGAGTATACAGTATGAGTTAAATACTTAAGTACTGTTCACAAGATATATTGGAATTGTTGACTTTGAACTTGTAATGGTCTCTTTACACCTCTGAAGGAGAGTTAAGAGAGTTTATTTTTCTAGTTCCTGATTCTGAAAAAACAAATGTTGGTTGCCAAATGTTTACGCTTTGCCTAGTAAAACAATTTGCCCGACCACACCAGGTGGTGGGATTCTGGCAATGCTTGCTGTAGTTTTAGTATCGAGATGCATCACATGATCATAAAGTTTTTCTCTGGTTGTTCACGCTACTAGCGAACTACAAATCGAAAGCTCAATGTTGACACTTCAGTTCAGCACAAATCAGTTTGTGCGATTTGTTCATCTTTGTTGATTCCCCTTGCATTTACGGCTACATACATGCAAGAGCTAATACATTTAATCTTTTTGGCTTGTTTAGCATCCTGAACAGCTGGACACACCTGGAGCAGCAATACCTCTTCTATTCAGGTTATAGGGGCTAAGAAATAACCACTGGTCTGGATTGTCAGGAATAGAGACAAGAGAGAGGACCAATTATCATTTCCTGGACTCCTACGGATGACTCTGTCACTGTCAAGCTTTCTACTTGCGTTTTCCCAAAGACAGGATGACACCTTCAACAGCTGTGCCACTTGAGAGGCTCTAAAAATTAACTGTTTGAAATGTACTTTTGTGCACTACAATTACACTACATCTGGTGCTTGTGTGATGGACTGTGAAGCTCACTCTGTCAGATCTCATTCGGGACCCGAGCCATCAGAGAGCAGATCTAGCAGTGTAAAACGGTAGTAAGACCACATGTTTTGTAAGCTCTAGTTAGGTCCTTAGGCAGCTATAAGGCTGGAGTATTCAAATGTAGTATCTATTCTAAAACCCAGAGGTTCTCATTGGTTGTCGGGTATGTATGTCAGTTATGACTCTGGCCAGGAGATTTGCTAAAGATTTACAAGTTTGCGTCCAAGAACTGTAAGGAAACATCAGAGCACAAAAAGATGTGCTTAATTCAATACACCTTTCAGAGAAAGTGAAGGATATCGATTATAATACACTGTAATATTAAAAAAGTCTTTTAAAGGTTCTTTTGATGGCTAAAGTCCTCTTGATCGGCAAGAGAACACTCGAGAGGGTTACGCAACTCCAAAACGGCATTTGCAAGCTCATAGTCTGGTATACTCTCTGTGGTTTTGTTTTGGCGGCCGCATTTCAGTGGACCAATAACAGGTGTGGTCACATGGCAGGTTTATCTGCAAAGGTGTGGTCCGATCCAACAGACGAGCTCCAGTAGCTCAAACTGCTGTAGAACTTAAAGCTGTTTGAACTGTTTTGGCAAAAACAAAAGGGGGACCAACACATTATTAGGCTGGTGGTCATAATGTTATGCCTGATTGGTGGCCACAAAGTTATTGCTGGTCAGTGCAAAAACAATTAAAATGCAGGATGGAACCTTTTACCCCCTAATTATGAATTTCTACAGAATCAAATGCGTTTCTTTGCATATCTGCAAAGAAACGCATTAGATTCTGTGGAAATGCATTGGATGAGGGTCGAAGGTCTCATTTTAAATCTAAACGTTTGTTCCTTTTAGTGATCTGCCCTGAACCTTTAATTTTGAGCCACAATTTAAAAGGCGTTCTTACACATAAAGGGGGTCCTCAAGCATTTTGCAGATGGTTAATGGTTCTTGCATGCTAAAGAGGAACGTTTTCTGAAAAGGAACCATAGTTTGGGGTTCCTGAGTGCAGCTACAGGTTTGATTCATATATATATATATATATATATATATATA
>JAAIIK010000451.1:4017606-4054422 GCA_014706435.1 Silurus glanis | reverse complement strand
ACACACACACACACACACACACACACACACACACACACACACACACACACTCATATGGACCTATCCTGCACCTCTACTCCCATTTGTGTTATTCTATTAGAGGTTGCTAGCAGGCTTTGATTGATTTGTTTTTCAGGATCGGCTGCATTAATGTTTTTTTCCTTGCATAGGCGGAACTGATTAGGTGGAGAGAAAGACATCCTAGAGAACTGCTCATCTTTCCTCGCTTTCAGTTCTTTGTATAGCGTTATCCTTCAGCAAAGCAGCCGATCGCACACACACACATGCTAGCACACCACAATCAAGCAGGTATACAACACCTACGCTTGACGCCAAGGTCATTAAATGTGAGAGTAGCAGCATGGAGGCTGGACAATGTGATTGTTGTCATGTTCCATCTGCCCGGCTTGTAATGTTCTCATAAACTCAGCAGTGATGTGCAGCGACCCCAGACCAATTAGCATACTGTCTCTCCTGTCATCCTAACAACGCTCGAGCCTGCTCCCTAAAAGAGGTTGGTGTTTTTTGAACCAGATTGTTAAAGGAAATGCAACACATGATCTTTGTACTTTACAAAATCTACCTTGCGTATTCAGGATAAACCCATCAGAACGTCTTCCTCAGCCTGGGCCTGTTGGCTCTCAGCAAAATCCCCTTTATGTCCTCTAATCCCATTATGCAAATACTGAGTTCATAAGTCACTCTGGGTTGCTTTTGTGAGCAATGCTATGATTTATGTCCTGCTTTTGGCCAGGCATTATTAATGCTGGTGCTGGTGTGGGCAGAATTTAAAAGCTTTACTTTGTGTAGTTTCATGAAGCTACTCGATCTATGCAGGATATTATAAGGCATATTTTTCTCTCTTCTTGTTGCCCCCCGTCTCCATCAAGCTACACATGTTCCTGATGTTTACCAGTGAACCAGGCCCTTTTGTTTGTCCGGACCTGCTGATTCAGCCTCATGCCCTAGCTCTGGTTTATTACAATTAGAGGCCATTTGCTGCTGCTGAAGGTGGTTCCACATGAACAGCCTAAAGATCAATGAATTCTCTAAACAGGGTTACACTAAAGAACCATAAAGATGCATTTGGACTACAGTTGCGATGAGAAATTTTTAGCACTCAAGTGTCCATCAGTGAACATGTGATAACCTCAACAATGATGGAACTACAATGAATGGACATTCGGTGTCACCCAGATGACGATGGGTTTCCTTTTGAGTCTGGTTCCTCTCAAGGTTTTTTCCTCATCTTTTTTTGTTCCATTCTCACCACTGGCTTGCTTATTTGAGATAAACCTATAAGGACTGATTTATAAAGCTCAAAGTTATATTTGTAATTGATGTAATTCTGTAAAGCTGCTTTGGGACGATGTCTGTTGTTAATAGTGCTAATGAACTGAATTGAATTCAAGTGAATTGAATATTGCGAGTGTGACAGTATTTGAATCTGTATGTGCATGTAGCCTAAACTGCAATGTTTAAAAAAAAAAATTGTATCAAACACAACAAACTCATAACTTTAGCATAAAATAAACAGCAAAAAAGCATACCTACCTGCTCGCTGTGAAGAACAACATCAGTTAATCAGTACAGTAGAAGAAGTACATCGCATTGTTTTCTGAATTAAAACAAGGACATGAGGATGTCCTGTAAACCATCATTTCCTTAGCTAGTGCTAGTGTGTTCACCTCAAACTATACAGACAAAAGTTTGTGGACACCTGACCATTTGAACATCCCATTCCACAACTTTCACTCTTCTGGAAAGAGGTTTCACTAGATTTTGTGGAGATTTGTGCTCATTACGCACAGTTGGTAAAGCCAGGTACAGATGTACGCGAGGTGACGAGGCCTGGGGTACAATCAGCGTTCCAATTCATTATGTTCAATAGGGACGAGGTTTGAGATTTATCAGGGGACCTTCCATTCCAACCCATATAACGCATATCATCATGGAGTTGGCTTTGTGAACTGCTATGCTAGAACAGGTTTGAGTGTCCTCAAGTGAGGGAAAGATTCCTGCTAAAAAACATCCTATACAAATGAAACTTTCTGGGAACAGTTTGGCTGAAAAAGTCAGATGCCCCAATACATTTGTCTATATAGTGTAAAAGGCACGTCTATCTGAATTCAATACCGCTTCAACGTTCGCATGCAATTTTTTTTACATTTCGTTATACTCTTTAATTTTTTTATAGACCCATGGTCTAGTTTAATTTTTGGCCCATCAGTGTTGCTATATACAGCTTCCTAAGCTGAAGCCTTTGCTTTTGTTGTAATTTAATATTCACTTGGTCTGAATGTAATGTAAGAAGCCAACAGATAAGAGTGATATAATACCCATCCCTTTCTTTCCAACCTTTTACACAAGACTTCATCCCTCACTACAACCTCATGCTGGTGGTGATAACTAACAATCACTACGATCATTACTTAGAATAGAAGTCCTACAGTAAATGCTCCTGTAGCACTCGTACCGTAGTCTACTGTAAAGACGCTAACAAATAGCAAGATTCCAATGACACCGCACGTAGATTTGCCCCCGAATGCCTACATGAGGACAAAGTAATGTACAGAAATCCTGCGTTACTGAATTATCATTATAATTTTATACAATATAGTATGGGGCCAAAACTGACAGCAAGGACATGCAGCAAGAGCGCTAACATGATTCCATATATTATTTATGCCTCTCAATGGGTGCCTGCTCGTGTCCTGAGCTGGACCAAGGTACATTTCCATACATATCGTGGGCACTGAGCGAACACAGGGGCAACAGACCCCTCATTAACCAGGACTGCCGAAATGTCACCGTGTAGCGCAAACATCGGTCTCAACCTCACCCTGTCAGTCACTGAAGAATTCACACATTGTGGGGGTGAACAAACAGTAAGAACAACGTATACATACGCACTCACACACACACAGAGACACACACAGAGACAGATGACACAAAACACATGGAAACACATCAAAAGGTCTGAAAACGCAGAAGAGAGGAACAACACACAGATAGAGAATGTATGTTGACTGGGAAAAGAAGAAAGCCAATCGTCAGGAGGAGTTAGAAGAAGTCGTTAGTTGGTTTGTGAGTAAATCGGGAGAAGTATATATGTTTGGGGTTAGTGTCTTACCTCGGATGGGAGTACCCACTGGAAAGAGAGATACAAGTGAAAAGAAAAAAAAAACACACAACAGTTATTATTATAGCGTGGTGCGTGTAGATCATGTCGTTCGGCCTGGAGGTGTGGATATTGTTTAAAATGGTTAGAATTCAAATCACATTATTGATTAAGATTAAAGACCTCTCGTGGCTGGGCTGGGGCTTTTTCCCAATCTTTCTTCCATCTATCGCAGCATCTCCCAAAACTACTCATTCAAATGAAACCAAGCATGAGGCAGCTTGAGGCCTGTTCAGGGCAGAACTTGTACACAGATGAACCTGTTCTGTGAAAGGCAGCCCACATATTCATGAGAATCTCAAATATTCAGGATGTTTCAGTCCTGTCCTGAGATTGGAACGTTATCAAATAATCATCGAACCTCCATTATGGAATTGTCAAACCTCATTTGTATGAGCATGCAATGGATTTTTGCTCTACTTCTCAATGACTGATACAGTTATAAATAAAATACAAAGATCAAAGGGAAACTGTTTTATATTCTCCTTTGTTTTTGATTCTGTTCTTCCAGATTGATTTGTGGTACTGAGAGTGACCAAACTATAATACAAATGCAGGTGTTCAGAAACTTTTGATTGACACTACTAGTAAGTGTGTGTGTGTGTGTGTGTGTGTGTGTGTGTGTGTGTGTGTGTGGTGACAAGAGACTGATGATGTACTGAATATAAAGCAACTCTTGACCGGTCCACACCTCACAGACCTTCCTTGCTGGTCCTGATCTTTGCTCTAATCGAGCTCCAAGAACACCTGAACCAGGTGAGGAAGACATGCAGAATTTGCACTACCCCACTTCAAGTGTATTTGGAACTGGATTGAAATAAATGTGTAGACTTTGAATGTCCCATAATTCAGGATTAAAGCTCTGCCATCTGCTGTTTCTGTGTTTGTTCTAGGATATCTATCTAAAGCAAGTCCTAATTTCTATAGAACAGCAGCTTGGCCCAAAAAAAAGAAAACATCAGTAGTTGTGTATCATGATAATTAATTTTTTTGCAAAATATGTGTTGATCTAAAACATATAAAACCCAATAAACAACCCAATAACTATCGCACTTGTTTTACATGCCTTGAAAATGCTACATTTCCCACTATAACCACCACAATCCATGTATTTCCTACCCATTTTGATCTAGCTAAGCTGCCCTGGTTGAAAAAGTTACCCTTGCCAGCCAATAGCAAGCTTAATCATGTGACATTATGACTGATTTTCTGTTAGCTATAAAATTGAATACATAATAAAGCTAGCATGATAAGTTGGTCAGGAATGTAATGTCAAACCGCTCATTCAATGTTACTCAAGCTAACTAATTAGCTGGATAACATTAGCGCAGCACTACCCTTATTTAGCCTTGTGAAATAAACTTTCTTTCGGCTTCTCCCATTAGGGGTCGCCACAGCAGATCCTCCGCATGTTTGATTTGGCACATGTTTTTATGCTGGATGCCCTTCCTAACGCAACCCTCCCCATTTATCCGGGCTTGGGACCGGCACTAAGAGTGGCTGGGGTTGGTTCCCTGACCGGGGATCGAACCCGGGCCGCAGCGGTGAGAGCGCCGCATCCTAACCACTAGACTACCAGGGGACCTAGTTAGCCTTGTGAAATAACGTTGCAAAATCAATGGTTAATATCAAAGGTGATACAAATAAACAGCAAGTGGTGATGTCACGTGATCACGTTCCCTCATTCTCTGCTCTTGTCGACCCAAAGATGTATGTTGCTTAGGAAAATCAGCTGTATAAGATGAAGCTCCTTCACACCTCAGCCACAAAGAGGTCCTTAATTTACCACAGTAGATGTTTTGCCTGCTTTCAAAATGACTCCATTAGCAATCCACTGAGTTTCCAGGAATTGCACTTTCAGAACTAGAGAAAGTTCGAATACTGGAATACCCTGAGATGTCAGATAACATTGAGGCGTTAATACGTCTCAGTCACACATAGGTCGGAAAATAACAGAAAAACTGGCTGTAGTGTCGAACCAAAACACTGACCTCTAAGTGTGTGTTCTTAGTCAATGGTCTGTGAAAATGGGCTCCGTGTAGTATTTATACCTCAGCTTGCTTTTCAGGAGCAGCGAACAAGAACACAGGACCCTGTTTTTTTTGTGTGTTTTTTGCTGTGGGTTCAATTACGAAATGGAGTGTCTGTCACTCGACATGAGATAAGGCTTATAGCACGCATTTTATAAAGCAGGCAAAACATTTTCCACTTTTTTTTAACGGCTTGGTTCAGGAATCAGGAAGAGTGTTAAGTCTGAGGTTAGAGGTCTGTTAGAGTTTCAGAGGCAGCAGTGTTAGGCATTGTTTAGGTTTGAGTCAGAGTTAAGGTTAAGGTTAAGGTTGAGGAGCCAGGTGAGGTTAGGCTGAAGTTAGGCTAAGGTTAAAGCTTAAGTTTAGGGTTTAAGGTTAATCGTTAAAGGTTGAGGTATGAATCATAAACTGGGATTAACGAAAGGAAGAGTAAATCAAAAGAAGGGGGATAGAAGGATGAAGCAAGGAGGTCCAAACCATCTAGAAAACATATATGGGTTTAGGAAAATGAAATATTGATATGAAAATATGAGAAAAAAAAAAGTGTCAAATAACACCAGCATTATCTGTTTTATCTGGTTTTCTCTTTAGAGGGCTCAGAGTCTCAATAAACAAACAATGTCCTTACTAAGGTTCCTTAGGAATCTTTCAAAGCCACAGCTTGCGCCCTGTGGAATTTTAGAGGGCAATGGGCTGTCATTTCCACTGCCTCTTACTCAGAAAACGTCACGTGATGAGGCCGAGGATCTGACTGGAGCATCTGTCCGTCTGCATGGCTGGGACTCAAAAACGGGCTCGTGGCCATGCACTTAGCCCAGGCAAGGCCACGGTGACCTTACCAGCTCCTCCGCTGAGACAAATCTCCAGTCCTTTGTTCTCTGCATGCCCGTTCTGACTGTCGCTCGATACAGTCGTCCAGTGGAGAGCAGTGACATGCGAATTTGTAGGGCTATGTCTCACGTTTCGGTGGCGTGCAGCAAAAGATAGGTTAGGCTTAAAATAAGAACAGGAGCAGAAGTCTTTGTTGAAAGATAAAGCACATGAGCCTTCTTTGTGAAGTGCCTGTTAATCTCCAGCACCTGACAAAGCAAGTGAGCATTGAGTTTTGGAGCCATGGGAACGGCAACGAAGGCATATCAGGCTGTCTTCAAGTGCTAGCCGATTCAAGACATTACTCATGGCATTAAGCTTGAGCCCAGGCTGTTGGTCTTTATTTACGAAGCATTTTTGGTGGCACTTAGGCACTACCCTTGGAATCTTTATGTGCGATGTTTTATAGACCATGAATTTGAAACTTCTTTCGGTACTGGCTCAGATAATCCTCACAGATGGTCAATGATACAAACAGATAGAGCCAAACCTTATTTTTCTCATGACCAGCGACCAGTAAATTTGACTTCCTGCTACTTCTCGTACGGGTTTTCTCTTGAGTTGCTGGCTTAAGTTATTTATGTATATGAACGAATGACTGTTCACACAAGGACAAGCAACATAGATCACTTTAGAGGGCCTTAGGGAGGCATGGACAGATTGGCCTCTATGGGACTAAAAGGGAAAAAAAAACTACTATATAAACTATAAAAATCCATACGCACAAATATTTTTAAGATTGTAGAAAAAAAAGATCTCTGTCTTGCCCTCGGTTTGTGTTGGAGGAAAGATTAAAAGTAGCGGAGTGAAATGCGAGGAGATTGGCTGGAAATCATATCTGGAGGGTGGGAGGGCCGGTGCAGTCCGTTTTCTCATCATCTTAAATCCCTCAGGCTGTGAGAGAAGGCACCCGATCAACACAAACAGCATCTTGGTGGAGTTGAGTCGTAAAAAGTAAACAGCAAAGGGCTAACTAACCCTTCATTGCACTCTGGAAGTCATGATCTGCTTTGCAGGATGAGCACATTGTACGCTCTTCTTTTAGGATAAAAACAATCGTGCAAAGAAAAAAAACAAAAAAAAAAGGTTCACCTGAAAGCCAAGTGGATGATATGGAGCCAGACCAGGCCTAAGATTTAGACTTAAGCTCCATAGCGTTATTGTGCCAGGGCATGGAGTCTTGAGATAATACTTAGCTTTAGCATGAGGAAAATCTCCATTCAGTGTAAGCCAGGAGACCAGGGCTTTGAGTCGCACAGCTCCAGAAGATGGATGAGAGCAGGTTAAGGATTGTTATAGTGACCACATGTGTACGTAATTTTTCATCGTTTTTCTTTTGGTGTCCTTGTCACATGAAACCAACTTTTCTGGGCCACTGAAATTTATGCTTTTTATTTTTTAAATGCTCCAAAATGGATCCCTTTTAAGACCCATAAACATGTGCGACCTTGATTTATAATAACATTGATATTGAATATAAATGAATGAATGAATGAATAAATAAATAAACTTTTGGGCCATGTGTCCAATTTTTCCTTTCACATCACTCAGTGAACTTCTTAACATCACTCTTGAAGCTTTTTCACCTACTGAACGAAAGCGATTTCAGTTTGCTCCTGCAAATGCATGCGATCAGAATTACTTTTAATTCGCTTTTTTTTTGTGGGTTAAACATTGTTTTCAAATGCATATTCATATAGGTATGGACAAGGCTTGTGCTGTCATACTCTCTGGCTTGATTTCCTCCTATGAAAATTTGTGCCCTGCAAAGCTCAATTCAAGTCAAGAGTTCAGCCTTTATCAATATCTAGAAGAAAAAAAAAAATCTACAAAAGGATGAAGGTTTTTGTTGATATAAAACAAGGAACAGACCCTGTTATGTTAGCGGGACAGGAGATGAAAAAGAAAGGTGGAGCAGGGGGGGAAAGAAGAGGTAAAGGGAACGGTCATGCACTTCAAAAAGCACTTAAAATGCCATCTGCTGCAGGGGACAGTGGGCAGCTGGTGGACTCAAAGAGACACTTACCAAAAGCTTCTGTAAAATGACAAAGAATAGAAAAGAAACAGGGAAAGGAAACATAGAAGAGTAGATTTTAGGGGTTGGTGTTGCACAGCCTGAATTCAGGAGGTTTGTTCGAGTCAGGGACAGCCTGGTCTTGCTCTTGTTGGACAGTTTTAAAGTTTGTGTATTTTCAGATTTTTAGTGGCGTAGATACGGAAGTCTAAAGAGGCCATGTATTGGTATCTTTTTTCTTTTTAGTTTTCTCCAGATCGCAACGTAAAAACCCGTTTTCGCACGACACAATTGTATCTTGAGAATTTCTCACACCTTGTGAATGTTTTTTTTGTGTGTATCACGGAGTACGTGTTGGCATCTGAAATCTCTATCAAAGTTACTAATTTCCCACAGCAAATATGGACTTTATCTCTGCACTGACAAAGTGGGGTGTTCCAGAGGAGCGCCTGACAAAAATGGAAGAAGATAACGTACGCCAATTGTTACGATTCAAGATTAACCTGAGGTTTGTTGCTGCAATGTTACTGCCTCTAGAACATGCTAGAATGTAGAATCTAGTAGAATGTAGAATCTAGAATGTTTGCTATGTTGAGATCACAAGAAAATTGTGTTGCGATCACGAGAAAACAAAAAAGAAAAAAAATATATAGCGCGTGGCCTCGTAGGACTTTCGAACATAGCAGAAATATCTCTAAAAAAGTTTACTGCTTTCCAGAAGACTGTCTTTGGTTCATTGCATTTAAGCAAATGAATTGAAATCTAAAACAAACGCACTTATGAAAGCAACTCTCGCAGCAAGAAAGCAATTAAAGTCAGCTGTTTCAGAAACGCATGGTTTTATAAAGTTGTTTAAATCATTTAATGACTTAAGGAAATAATTAACATAGTTCATCAGTTTTTCATGACTATACCAAGATTATTAACATTTCAATAGTGGTGTTTAGCCTTTGGTTAGAATAGTTTAGTTTATGTAGTAGAAAAGCGAGTGGAGAAAAGAGAGTACATCAGATCACAAGTTTCCACCGAGACAGACATAACAAACAACACTGAACATATAACACCATGACTGTTTGAGACAAAACAACACAGCAGACCTGTAAACAAATCCACACACAGGTGAAGACAGAGGTTACACACATGGGTGGGGAATTCACAGAGCTGCAGGGGGGAGCTAGGTTAATACCTGGGGCAAATAGCTTTCAAGCTGCTCAATTGCACACAAATTGAAAACACAGCTTTAATGTTTAACGATTAGGTGTGTGACCCATGACTGATGTAAGCAATTTCCTTCTTAAGATTAATTATATGGACAAAAGTTTGTGGACACCTAAACACACGATTCATATGTGCTTTTTGAACATCAAAATCCACATTTATTTCCTGTTATAATATCCACCAGTCTTCTGGGGAGTTTTGGAGTGGGGTTGTGATGACGCGCTCATTCAGTCAGTTAGAATAGCCAGAAGCCAGGTACTGATATAGGGTGAGGAGACCTGGGGTGCACTTAGCGTCCTAGTTTAATTGAGATCAGAGCTAGCAGACTTAGCAGGCTACTCAAGATCTTCCAATCCATGTAAAGCATACCTTCATAGATCTGGCTTTGTGCACAGGGGCAGTGTCATGTGGAAACAGGTTTGGGTGAAAGAAAAATTTGATGCTACAACACCCAAAAACATGCAATAAAATTGTTTGCATCCAACTTTACAATTTGGGGAGGAATAACTGGAAAAGTCAGGTGTCCCAATACTTTTGTCCAATAGTGTATCTGTTATTAATGGTCATGTATGTGAGATAAAGGATGCCACCTATATATTAAATGCAGCATCAAAGAACATAAAAATTCAAAGGCTGGTAATCTAATGACCGATACAGCTTTCATCCCGAGAGCTTCTGCCTACGTTCTGGCTTCGACAGGAGAAGTGAAAAGGATGTGCATGTTGGTGCTATTGCTCAGAAGTGATTATTCAAGTAGGTGATACTTCCAGCAAAGGCAGGCTGCACTGTGAATCAGAAACTATAGCGACTCAGCATGTGGGCAGCTTCTGTATTTAGTATTTCTGTATTCCTGCATGTTCTATTCAGATCAGAAGCTGCGTTCATATAACCAGGAGAAAAGACGCAAACCATTGACACAGATCTGATTTTTTTTTTTTTTTTTTTTTTGAATAGTGCAGACACAAAAAAAGAAGAAATTCAAGAAGAAACTGGAATTTGGTGCAAAAAACGAACCTTGTAATGTGAATGACAAAAAAAAGTTTTCATTTTTATAATAAAGTGTATTTCCGTTACACAGCTGGTGTTCAGTGCCTGGTTATTGGTTCAGATTTCTAAGATTAGATGATGTTCATGTCATTTGGACTCTTAGTAGTAAATAGTAAGACTGGTAAGAGACTTAATGTGTCTAGTTACAAAATGGAAAGAGTAAAGATGCATTATATTTGTTACATGTACATTAAAGTACAGTGAAATTCTTTATTTGCATATCCCAGCAATGTTAGGGTTAGAAAGCTGGGGTCAGGGCGCAGGGTCTGCCATGATACGGCACCCCTGGAGCACAGAGGGTTAAGGGCCTTGCTCGAGGGCCCTAAGAGTGGCAGCTTGGCGATAGCTCAGCTTCGGGGAGGTGGTAGCTCTGTGGTTAAGACTCTGGTTTATTTATTTGAAGGTCTGGGGTTTGAGCAATGGTATTCCAAATTTGCCACTCTTTGGCCCTTAAGCACGGCCCTTAACCCTTTTTGCTCCAGGGATGCTGTAACAAGCACTCTGACCCCAGCTTCTAACATTGCTGAGATATGCAAAAAAAATTACGGTTTCCCGTTGGGGTCAATAAAGTATTCTAAAATAAAATAAAACATACCAGGGCTTGAACCCACATACTTCTGTTTAGAAACCCACAACCACTGAAATACTAATTTCTTTAAGTGGGACACTTCTATGTAATTTTACAGATTGAACCAAAGATAAATATATTTGTATACAATTTATATTCGTATATATGCTATAAAATGAGAAACATACATGAATAAATAATGAACACAGGACATGGGGTTAAGAAAGAACTTTTTGAAAATCGTAAGTAAAATTGGAGAAGCCATGCACAGAGTCACATACAACGATTAGGTATATTTGCATCTCCTCCAAACAACACTTCACTTGAATACAATGATAACCACCTTCAACTGAGCCTAAATATATACTCCGACTGTTTCTGAATCACTCGACAGAAACCGACATTGCTTGTAGTGTACTGCTAAATCTGTTCCTCTTTCACAGTTCAAAAACAGCCTCTGGGTATCAGCTTTGTAAAGTTTGCGAGGAGGTTTCAATTCATCCTGCAACAAAAGTCAAGGTGCAAAAGTAAGCATGTTTGAGAAAGCCTGCAGGAGACGTGGAACGTGACTGCCTTACCTGATCTGAGTTGTTTGATCCGCCCATTGCTCGTACTGGGATCAATCGGAAGGAAGTCTTTGAACCAGGTGATCTCGGGGTCTGGGTTACCACTTGCAGCGCAGAGCATGTTGGCTGTGCGGGTGCGTTCTACCACCTTCAGCTGGGGACCCATGTCGATGTTAGGGAAGCCTGGAGGCAGCAGGTCCTCTGTAGAAGTGAAAAGAGTCAAGATGATATTGCGCACTGTTGCAAAATTTTACATATGGATAATGAGAAGTCTGCCATAACTTTGTTTTTCTGAGTTTTCCACCGATTTTATCCCAGATTTCCACCAATCATCCAGATCTCTCCAATATCATATAACAGCTCCAAACAAAACCAAAAAAATTGTGAATCAAGTCAATCACCATCTTTTCGCCTACAGATTCTATCCCAGAGGAAATGGCTTTTTGCCCTCTTACACATACATGAGCTCACAACCCTCCTGTGATTAGCACCAATCTGACAGCTGTCTCGTCAAAATAGATGTCATATTCAGTTTTGCTATCTTGCTCCCCCAGACGTGTGACAATATGAAACTGCAATGGCTTCCTTTGCCAATATAATAGGTTTTAAGATCAGAGCAATAATCTTGATAATTCCTCATTAGGATCATCTTGAACTCTGCTACTATTCCATACCAGAGATATGGGATCTCTGCAGCACACCCAGAGACTACAGATGACATCTAAGCTAGAAGTGATACTTGGAATACGAACTAAGCCTATCCACAGACAAAAGGTGCACATCAGTCATGCTCAATCTATGGAAGGACCCGCAAAAATCGCATCTTTAAGCACTGCAGTGCAACGAAGATCCGGCAATAAGCTGCAATTAATAATCGAAAATCTGCTTTCTCCTCCTTAATGCAATAAATGAAGAAAAACAAAGATAAAGCTGCAGAAAATCTTCTTATTTTTGTGACCCATATGCCCCAGGGCAAAGACAAAAGTCATGGCCTGATGGAAACATGCAATATGCCAGTCAGAGTCCCTGTGGATACCCTGAAGGCACCGAGTGGCTCAGATAGACCTCGGGGGTCAGTGTGTTTAACCCCACATGGCATAACAGCCAAAGTAGAACATATGAAAACATCTGTGCTGCAAGACCCTGGTCACAAGCGATAAAGCTGCTACAGAGTCGAAGCCTTGGACTCCTCAATAAAAGTTGTTTGGAAATGCGCATAACAAAGAAACCTTTTTTTTTTTCTCTGGACAGTTGTATTTCTTTCAGATAAATATTTCATCACAGGCTTCAGAGAGTGAGAAGAGTTTCATCCTGGGTTAGGCTTTATGGGCAAACTTTAGCCAGTGATTATTAACCCATGCTGACACGGCACTTCTTTGTGCACTGAATCCCTTAAGGGAAAGACCTGAAACCACGATGACACACTATACTCCACTTCTTATTCTCATCATAGCCGCTCCTGTCACTCTATTTGTTTCCCAGTCTAGTGGTAAGTCTCTCTGCGAAATGGCACATATACTTGCTTTCATGCCATTTTACTCTGGGAAATATCCCAATTTCTGAGAGATTCTCAGAGTTTTAGGGGTAAAAGACTGCACTAAAGTCATGGTTTGAGGGCAGTTCAGTTTAGTGTAGGATAGCTCCTGGCCACACGGATTAAGCCTTAAACACACTGGGAATAATTGGCTTTGAGTTTAATTAAACAGACCCAGAGAAGGAAAAAGATAAAGATACATGAGCCTAGAGTGTTACATTTATTTATTTGGCAGACACCCTAATCCAGAGTGACTTCCAGATATTTTATTTATACAACTGAGCAGCTGAGAGTTAAGGGCCTTGCTCAAGGGCCCAACAAGGCCTACTGTTATAGAACTTGTAAAAAAACTGTTTCTTGGAGCTGATTGTAGATAACAGCATTGATTCTTAAAGATAATGTACATACAATGATGAACTGTAATAAATGGACATTCGTTGGCACCCAGATGAGGATGAGGTTCCCTTTTGAGTCTGGTTCCTCTCGAGGTTTCTTCTTCATACCATCTCATTGAGATTCTCCTTGCCACAGTCACCACTGGCTTGCTCATTAGGGACAAACTTATACGTTCTTTTATTACCGCTTGATCTGTTTAAAGCTGCTTTGAGACAATGTCCGTTGTTAAAAGTGCTATAAAAAAAACTTCATTGGAAAATAAAATGTTATATATACTGTGGATATATAATGTGGATATACTGATAGCCTCATAGTGGTTTTAATTCACGTTTAATATTTATAACAGTCGCTCAAAATCATGTAGACACAGCCAAGGCAAATAACAGTTTGCAATAATGATCCATGATACGGTTTAGAGGTTTGTGGGACTTTCCTAAACTGGTGCCACAAAGTTGGAATCACACCGGATGTCTTTGTATTTACCATTACGCACCAGCAGCTAATCGTAAGCACCTGGCAGCTTCTAGCACCTGACATTGCCATTCACATCCAGCTTTTGTTAGCCCCCAGCGCTGATGTGTCACCCTACTGATAACCTTACACACAGGAGCCATAATTGGTGGGTTTTCAAATGGCCAACCATTAGCTTAAAAATATCCCTTTCACGATACACCGAGCGTGAATGAGCCCCCAGAAGGCTGTCTGAAAGCTGTTCTCTCAGCAATCAGGTGGTGCCACTGCTGGTTGACTGCTTTGTTTTTTTTTTTGCTGTTTTGGAGGACTTATGGGTCACGCCATCACCTAAAATTCAAAATGAAATGCATTTAACAGTGGTGGGTTCATGGGGGGTTGATATCTGGGTAGCTCAGGCGGTCAGCTCCGGCCTGGCATGAAAGCTGTTAAGCTGCAGTGATAATGGCGTTGTTGTGATGAGCACTCCGAGAGGACGGGGGCTGAGTGCACTGGCCACTTTGTCCAACAGCTGGTTGTGTGTTCATGCAATCCAGCAGAGTGCTGCTCCCTGCGGCATTAGCTGCCCTTCCCCAGTGCAAATCATGGGTGATGTCATTATGGGCAATTGTTTTTAATAGTTGCCTGCGACTAGCATTATGCAAAGAAACAGGTGCAAAGCCTTTAATTCAATTGCTTTGGAAGCTCTCACCGCTGTATCTGTGTCTCCTCGTCTGCACTGTGATTATGGGAAACGTGGTGCTAATCGGTTCATCCTGCAGCTCACTGTTGTTACTCAGGCCTACGGTATATCAGTCTATTACAGAGTCAGTAGCAAAACAAGGCAGTATCCAGACATAATATAAGCTCTTTTTGTTTGAAAGCTCCTTTTTTTCCCTTTTGGCTTGTATTTTAGCTTCTTTTTGAGGTAATTACTGAACAAGCCAAATCTGTATAATTCAATTCAATGCAGTTCTATTTCTATAGTGCTTGTCACAATGGTCTCGATGCACCTTTGCAGAAAAGCTAATATTATAGAACAAAATTCACTTATATTTAAATGTGTGTGTTTATCCCCGATGAGGAAACTTGCTGTGACTGAGGCAAGGAAAAATTCCTTTAGATGGTACGAGGAAAAAACTTTGAGAGGAACCAGACTCAGAAAAAGAACTCATCCATCCATGAGAAATATAATGAGCAATCAAGTGTGTGATTAAGCTCAGTGGTTAAGACAGTAGACTTTGGATTGGAAAGTCACGAGTTTAAATCCCAGCACCTGCCAGCACAGCTACCACTGTTGGGCCCTTGAACAAGGCCCTTAACCCTCTACTGCTTGGTTGTTAGTCGATCTGGATAAGGGCATTTCCCAAATGCCATGAAGGTAAATGTATTATAATTAATGTCTTTTCTATATTCTTATATAGTCAGTTGGAGTTGTGGAGCCAAGCGTTCCTGAGCAATTAATAAATAAATAAATAAATAATAATAAATTAGCTCAAGATCTGAGATCATTATAGATATATAAGCAACTAGCTGGTTAGCTGGTATCAAGATTGAGTTGAGGATTATTGTTAGTGCCTCTATTTAAAATAATTTCTCCTTTTCGTTTAAAAGGGAAAACAACCCAACCCAAATTACATGGATTTATGAACCTTTAAAACTGTGCTCTAAAATTCAGATTATATCCAGATTAAGCCACATTTTAATGCCTGATATAAGGTTGTTTGTATTTGGTTTGAAGAAGGCAGCTGTAGAGGACGGGATAGTGCTGTGGTGACCCCTAACAGGAGCAGCCGAAAGAAACAGAAGATCGTTTGTCTGTACGTTTTTTGAATTGCCTTGTATTAATATGAATATTAATGAGGTAAGCCACAGTAATAAAAAAAAAAACGTAAGCCTTTGATAAACACTTGTATATCCTGTGCCCATCCTGTTACTTTTATAGATTATTATTCAGCTCTTTTACCAGATTAACTTGCATTCGCCACAGTCAGGGATGGATCAAGGAGACAGTAGAAAAGAGAAAGAGAGAGAGAGAGAGAGAGAGAGAGAGAGAGAGAGAGAGAGAGAGACAGAAAATATATGACAAAGTAAGAAGGTCTACATATGGAGGTCTAAGAGGTCTATCATCTGGACGTCGATCCTGTTGTATTGTAGTCAGCACGCATTAACACAGGGCCACGACACCAGGAAAACTATCCACCTGAACATGAGGAAAGGATTAGTGCGATTATTTAAGGATGGCACAATGCCTCGATGTTCTGTTTGAAACAAACCTTCACAAAGAAGTCCCCAAAGCAATTGAAAAGAAATTGGAAAAAAAAAAGCAAACTGTTTCCAACCCAATTTACGATTCTGAAAGAGTTTTGAGTGGAAAAGTTGACCAAGGACTTTGGAATGCAGTACATAAGACATTGCTGGGAGCAGTATATCATAACCCCCGGAGGGGTTTGGAGATGTGCTCTATGAAGTTTTTTCAGTCATCCAAATTATTGCTATACAGGGTATTTTCTGTTTGAAGCCACAGCCACGTAGAATTAACCAACGCAGTCATGAAAAACAGTCCCGCCTGAATGTCTGGCACTGCCAAAAATGGCTGCTGCTGAACTGCAGGATGCAGACATTATTCTGCTGGAATACAAATCAGCAGGTTGTGTGTGGATGTTCTGGTGACATTAAACAGATGCCTCAGTATCTGCCAGCACACCCCTAGTGGGGTGTGATCGAGCAACAATCACTCAAGGAGCTGGGATCTTTCAGGCGCTACACAATTAAGCCATGACATGTGGCGATGTTTGCACATGCCTTGTCTCACTCATGACCAAGCCCAGCTGTTTTTGCCACACAGCTTTAGTAGAGACTTAACAGTGGTTGAAAAGGTGGTGCGATGCACAACTGCCGGGGTAAAAGAGTAAGTGGAGTGCGGAGGGAGTAACGCGGTGGCACAGTGATTAAGGTTTTAGGCTACTGTTTTGGTTCAAACACAGTACAGCCTAAATATTATCCGTAAGTAAGACCCTTGAACTCCAGCTGCTCTGCTCGGTTGCATCTTGTCTCAGTTGTAAAGCCGAGTGCACACTACATACATTTTAAAATCAACAAACTGATCGCACTTGCGATCAGTTTTTAAGCGGGAAGTTGTCTAATGTTTGACTTCAGATCAAAAGGTCATGGGTTCAAATCCCACCACAACCAAGCTGCCACTGCTGGGCCCTTGAGCAAGGCCCTGAACCTTTAATTGCTGTATAACTGAGAAAACTCTAAGATATGGGCATCTGCCAAAAATGTCAATTGAATTCCATTTATTTATTTTTTTTAACAATGAACGTTGTCTCGAAGCAGATTTACAGAGATAAAGCAGTTATAAAGTGTTAGAAAAGAGTGTATACATTTAGTGCTTATAAGTTTGTTCCTTACAATTGTATGCCTATTCCTAATGAGCGAGCCAGTGGCGGCTTTTGCAAGGAAAAATCCTCCTAAATAGGCATGAGGAAGAAACCTTGAGAGGAACCAGACTCATCTGGGGGGGCATCGGATGTCCATTCATTACAGTTCAATTATTGTTGAGGTGTTCACTGATGGGCGCTTATATGCAAAACTATTCATGCAATCTGTGGTCCTGAGCCATTGCAGTAGTCTTGTTGATATTAATTACAGTCCAAATCCATCCTCAAAATTTTTGAGTTGCTCAGTAACTTTAGGGATCTTTAGGCTGTTGAATGTATTCGATTGAGTGGTGCACACAGTCTTGATGTGCCTTTGACACTGTTTTTTTTTTTAAATACAAAAAAAAAAATTAATTAAAATGAAAATCGTTGAGAAAGAATTGGTTAGAGATTGAGACGTCAAGTGAGAAGGACAATTATACAGGGTGTTAACAAGACTCACGTGATTTTTGCTAACGAGCATTTGGGCCAGTTTTAATTCTGTGCGTCTATTTAACACGTAAAAAACGAAAATTTGTTTTCCTCTCAGACTCACTGAGGTTCTCTCAGCACTGTTCATGCGACTAGTCATAGAGGGGCATGCACACACCCACATGACTATGAAACATGATTATAAGATAAGAGACTCGTTGGCCTTGCATATTGAGAAAAATCCTGTTACTCAACCACTAGACAAACAGTGGCTACAAAAGTGTGCAACAAACTCTTAGAAAGCTGAGGTCGGGGGTTTTTTTTGAGCCCGAACGAGAAAACTAGGTGAAAATCGTGTGTGTTAGGCTTAAGTCGCTTCGGATAAAATGTGTCAGGCAAACATGTGAAAGTAATGCAAATATATACAGCACTAGCACAGACTAAGGAGGTGCAGGCGTAAGGAAGAGGAACAGCAGAGGTGTTTTAGAAGCAGAAGACTAAATCTCAAGCTGACTGGAAACCAGAAAGAGTTGGCCAGGCTATGTCATTCTCCAGCAAGCTGCCCTGAGATAAAATGAGATGAGATGAGATGAGATGGCTTGAGCAAACAAACTCTGAGGTGATGAAGAGAGATGTGCAGGGGTTGTCTGACAGCCTGTGCATTAAGTGGCTCCCATCAGAGATCCTTTATCGGCAGTGACTGAAAAATGAATGCTTGTGGTGGAGTTCCTTGAAGCGCTTGGAAACGTTGCTAGATTTAAGATTCTCTCATGAATAGGTCTATGAGGCCAAGTTCCTGCTTCTGAAGAAATGGAATACAGTTCACCTCACTAACTGGGGTCACTTGAATGGTTTATGGAAAAACTCTAGTTGTTCTCGACACAACTCAAAAGTGAGAAAGAAAACAATATCTCAAATGAGGCAAGCACGGCCTAAATGTATCGCGGTTGTTGTTTTCTATAAATCATATTAGTGACCTTAGTGAATTAGGTTTGTAGGACTGTAGGAACATAGATACAGTGCACATCGCTTAGAGAACCTCTCCATCTTCTGGCAGAAAGACAAACAAGACGCTCTTTAGTTTATTTTTGCCAACTGTAGTTTATTTTACTTTGGCAGTTCCTATGAGGCATGCTGCAGGAGAGCCAAGGGACAAGACCTGGTCACTAAATTTTAACAGTAGATCAAGCAAGCAGTGCATGATGTCAATAACCGCATTTTCTGTCAATCAGTTTTTCCAGCAATTTCCTGTGCTGTTTTATTCGGAGCACAAGAGCAGCAATGGTACATACCATACAACACCATAAATACCATATAACCATATAAAACATGTATAAATGTAACAAATATTATATACGGGACTTTTGATTTTATAATATAAAAACTGCATTTATTTTTTGACATACTCCCCTGCTACATTTATAGACTTATCCTAGTGTTTAACCAATGCCTGCAAAAGATTCTGCATCGAAAGATTTGTCAGTACCCCAAACCGTCCTACTACAGCCTGCTTCACTTCATCACCAGGGAAACACCACGACCGAGATCGTCACTGTCCATTTAAATGTCTTGCTGCGGCTGAGTGTCTCATCAGCGTACGTTGCATAGAGTCTTCTGTAGATATCCGCGGGTTTTACACTTTCGATCACAAGAAACTTCAGCATCACATGCTATATTGTTGATGCTATCACATCATCTTATGAGTCCTCTGGTCTCCCCGCTCCTTTCGGGGTCAGAGCTCACTCCACCCGAAGTGTGGCTGCCTCAAAGTCTTGGTCCTCTGAAGTGCCCTCCAAGACATATATAACGCTGCTGGTTGGTCCACCCCCCTGACCTTTGTGCAGTTTTATAACCTAGACCGCAGTGCCACTCCTGGCCCCTCAGTCCTCCTCTAGCTGTGTTGACAGACACACACTAGGCAGGGACTGGTCAGTCTGGCGTGATTGGACACTCGTTCACAATGCGTTTCGACGCAGCTCGAGTTCCTGAAAGGAAACGTCTCTAGGTTACGTATGTAACCCTAGTTCCCTGAGGGAACGAGACACTGCATCTCCATGCCACACCTCCGACATCCCTGCAGCGCTTCCTTCTCCCTTATAGAAGCTGCCTCTGCCCTCACTCGTATGCGTTTTATACTCCTGGTCGTGACGTCACCCCTCCGGTGACGGCCAGCGTCTAATTTTTGACTGATTACACACATTATTTCAGAGCGTGAACACTCGGGCACGTTCCCAAAGCGTTTCGAAGCAGGGTCTCATTCCCTCAGGGAACTAGGGTTACGTACGTAACCTAGAGACGTTTTGTCGCATTTGTCGACCCCAGAGGGTTAATTGCCCAATGTGTGTATCATGGCAGATTTTGGTGCAAATGGTTAGTGATTAAAATACATTTTTTAAGTTTATTTATTGTTTTTATATCTAAGTAAAGCAAGGACGTTGTGAATAAACGTATGTTGCTCTGAAGGTTTTAATTTAGTCAAATTTTTATTTATTTATTTATTTATTTATTTATATTTTTAATAAAAATGGTCGAACAGAAATGCACATTGCATTAACTGCGCATTAATAAAATTAGTGCCGTTAAAATAAATTTGCGTTTGTATTTCTGACATACCTAATATATATATATATATATATATATATATATATATATATATATATATATTAATACAAAACAAATTGCTAATTTTGTTACCTAATAAATGTATCCAGGCTGAATATCCACCATATAGAACACAAGCAGAGAAAAGATGATGATGATCAGGTGATCAGAAATGTCTCTGTTCTCAGTCATGTTTACATCACTGACTCCCTCTGTCTCATCCACATTACCCCCAGACTTCTTCTTGCCTTCTGCCAAGCTTCTTGTTAGCTTCATAAACTAGTCTACGTCTGTGGTGTGTGAGAGCCAGGAAATGATACATCATTGGTAGATTGAAAAAACTGCGCAATTACAGGAAATAGGTTGACGTGCTGAAAACGGCGCAATGAGAAGAAAAAATATTGATCATGTCACTTAATAGATTAAAACAAAAGTAACGAGTCTGGTTTAAAAATGTAAGAAGTAGGAAGAACAGATATTTGTGTAAGATGTAATGAGTAAAAGTAAAACGTAAATAGAGAAGTAAAGTACTGATACCAGAAAAATCGACTTAAGTATTTGTACTATGTTACTTCCCACCTCTGCTTGACTCAGTAATAAGATCTACTAGCCACTTACTACTGCATGTAGTATATACATATATATGGTATTGTATCTTTATACAAACAAACTTCAAAAACAATGGCATTTATTGAATCAAGTTATTCCAGTAATAATTATGTAAAAAAAAAAAACATAACAAGGAACAGAAAATGCCAGCAAACATTGTCTTACTTTTCATGTCATTGTTTTGCCAAATCACAATAAAAGGCTTGTATTATCTAAAAGACAAGACAGAGGATGCGTGGGCAGGTGCAAAATCTCAGGAAAGATAAAGCCGTTGGCTCCGTTTTTAAAGATAACTGTCTTGCCTCCAAACTGTGGCCCGAAAAGCTTTGGAATTCAAGAGAAATTAAAAAAACCCCACTTGGATTAATGCAACTTCTGCAAAGCGAACAGGCTTAGTGCCCTCCATGTTCAGTAAAAAATACATACATCAATAGAAAAGTAATAGTACAAAGGCATTGGATGTGCTGTACCAGAACATAAGCATTTAACTCCGTGCTTTTAGCCAAAAGCAATTAATCCTATAATAACAGGGTTGCTCCTACACACCGAGTAAAAGAGCAAATATGAAGCCTGTTTGGGGGTAAATGGAAAAACATCTGAATGGATATAATTGCTGATAATTGCTCCGAAGCCATTAGGTGAGGGAGGGATGTGTGGACTGGGCTCTCACCAGGAAACCCTAAAATTACTTACATGTACATACCAACGTGTAAGTGGAATGACAAGAACTTTGTGTAGAGGAAGCCGAGTGGCTCGTTTTGTTTGACTTGCTGGGTTCTGGGTGCATTCCATCCCATATTGGGGTTGCACCAATCAGCTGTCAGCAATCACTGTTCCTCGGCAAGAATGTGCTTTAAGCAGAAAATGAGGGCAGTGCTTTGCTTTTTACCTGCAGTGTGGCTATTGGACAAACGTTTTCAGGAAGATGTTTGCAATAAAAAAAAAAGCGTTGGAGGGAAAGTGAAATTCAGTGTTTGTGGAACAGATGTTCGTTTTTCCTGCTCGGGTGCCAAACCTGCCTAAAAAGGGGAGAGACACTGCAGGCTCTAGCCTGAGTTCATCATACCCTTTAAGGGCAACAAGTTGTTCTTTAAATATTAACAGATGCCCCTTGAACTAGTCAGGCTAGAGGTAGTGCTCCAGGAAAGGGGGACTCAAAGAAAACCTTCTTCTTCAGATCATATTCGAAAAAAAAAAAAGAAAAAGTGTGCCATTGTTCTCCAGTTCTTCTTTATTTATGAAAAGTGCTCACATAGGACTGCTACTCAATCTCTCACTAATCTTGTTATTGATCGCTTATTTTTCGGTCCCGGAGCATCCATGTCTAACCTCCTTCACCCGTCCCGTTGGCAGGAGCAATCACTGCAAATGCCAAAGGCTGAGGCAATTCCTTTCTCCTAATAAAATCAGGCCTGGGCAAGAGGCATGAACAGGAGTTTACAGTCTTTGTTGTCAGTGGCATGCAATCAAACAGTTGAGAACTTCTCTTTGCACTAGCAAGCTTATACGACCCAATCGCTATTTTCAGGGGGGGGGAAGGAACCTAGTGAACAATCTATACATTTATTCCAGCTTACCAAAAACAATGGGATACCCTGACCTTGACTTAATACCTCGCTCACTCCATTGCCCCCTTTTTTTTGCTCTTTGGTTGCTTTAAAAAAAGAGGGTGCACTAGGGTGACCTACTTGAGCAGACATTACATGAATTGCTGGTGAGAGAGAGGAGAATGAATGCCCTCAAAGATGAGGGTTTTAGCCATTTATCTCCCTCACTGCCCCTGATGACACTTGATTGCTGCATTTCAGGTTTCCAAGATCAAATTAATAGAACGTAGCAAAAATTCATAAAACAGTTCAGTGCGTAGCTTTTCTAAGCCCAGTGTTATTTTGTAAGAGAAAACACTTTTAAAAAAAAACATCACTTTCTCTTTGAACCTTTTGCAAATTTGGCAACCTTCAAAAAGCATCAACAAATCAAGTATAACTCACTCCAGGCTCTCTGTAATCTTTGTAAAGCAACGTTATTAATGCCAGAAGCCACACGTTAAGAATGCAACACGATGCTAACTAGCCTTGCCGACTAAGGTGCACACGGATGACAGATCTGCCACAGAACCTGCAAGCTTCTCTACTCACCTCGTAGAAGCGCTTTGATGCGACCATAGTGCCTGACCCCCGTTTCTCATGACTGCCAATTATCCCGATGCAAAAAGCAGGAAGGCAAGTCATCATTAGCATAAGTAGTAAACAATAGTATACAAAATGCCGTGCCCGCTCAACGCTGTGCGAATCCCTCTGCCAGTGGAATGAGCTCAGCAGCCAGATGTGGAAGCAGACATCCAATTTAAATAGACATCAATTGCTAAATGACTAGCTTCCGTTTTGAAATAGTACACTTGCAATAATGGATTTCCTGGCGAAAGGAGTCCATAGATTTCTCCTAGATCTTAACTTCGCTAAACAAATGCATTATGCAGCAGGGAGCAGCTGAGCCTCTGGGCCTGGGAATTGGCTTGTTTATGAGTGCTGGATGCAGATAATATAGCGGGCAAATACAGCTGTGTGCGTGATAATACCAGCTCAGATCGGCCTTAATCAAATCCAGCCTGATGCAAGCTTCCTCCTCTGAGAGTCGTACCGTTTTCTACCTCTATCTATTGCGCCTCCATTGCTTCCCATCTTAGGTTTCCTTAGTTACAATAGGGGGATGGTGAAGGAGAAAGGGAACGGTGATGGGCAGATCTCATTCTCTTTTTCTTGCCTGGAACCCACTTGAGAAACGAACACTACTGTTTTGCTTGTCACTTTGCTAAATCTATCTGTGTCAAGAGATCGTCAATTGACCTGTACATGGGTAACAACCTGTAAGGTCATGAATAATACAGATTCTGGGGTGTGGTGGTGCTCCCAAGAGGCAAAGAATTAGCCCATCAGTAAGCATCAGGAAGCAAGAAGGCAGGTTTTGAAGTTTCAGCTTTCATTTAGAATGAATGCACTTGAAAATGGGTCAGATACATGGAATATTCTAGTTAGCTTGAAAGCACAAACTGTTTTATTTCATTTATTTTTAATTGGGTGACAAGGGGGGGTAACTATAAGCAAGTCACCTTACGTGTCCATTCCAAGCTTCCACTGCTATCAGCATCTTCCACTCTTGCACTAGTGCTCACTACCGCGAATTTCAATAACACAACCTGAGACCATGCTAGCTAGCAGTGGTAATTTGTTACTGTATTCTAGTAGCTTTTTCGTGTATCTGTACTTTACTGAAATATTTCCATTTGGGAAAACTTTTACTTTCACTTCACCACATTTCAAAATTAAATATCTTACTTTTTACTACATTTAACAAAATCAGTCGTTAATTTTAATTTATGCGTGGATAAAAACTTAACTAGTCAAACACGCAGCAAGCCAACAACAGGTTCGAGCGTGTGCTCTGTTTTGAACTTGTTTTGATTGCTGCTTGGTGGTATCTGCTCATCACCAACATACAGTTCAGCATCAATTCAACAGCAAGTAGAACATTTTGAGAGGAATAAATGATGAAAGAAACTCCTGACTCTAATTTTCCACAACACCTGTGACCTTGTTTTATTTTGTAATTGAAAAGAAGGTTTGGAGCTCATCATTTTAATAGATTTTTATTCATGTTTGAATAAATTGATACCATTCTATTAATAGATTAGTGTGCCAAGAGTAACATTAAAATCTTTTCAGATAAACTGATTTGATTAAGCAAAGCGTTTTGTGACAAAAATGATAATAGGAATATTATAGCCATAATAAATCATAGTACTTTGGATACTTAAGTACGTTTGAAGGCAAAAACATTTAAGCTTTAACTTAAGTAAGGTTAAAGGGAGCACTTTTACTTTTACTCAAGTACATGGTTTGTGTAAATCGTCCACCACTGGTAGCTAGTCACACGGGTCACTGCTAATTACTGAGCATTATTGACAAAGCTAAGATCAGCCATCGACAGACGGATTAATGTTTGAGAGAGGATAAGGACTGCATCAATTATGCAGGGACACAGGAACAGACTATGGTTTCAACGCTGGAACACAGTCTCTAACCTTGAACCAAAAAACTCCCATGAAATGGCTTGGTTTAACCGCTTCGGTTGACATATTTGCTTCTGAAACAGGAAGTCAGAACGCTGGCATGTTAATGTGCTTAACTTATTTACGCTGCAGCCAACTGAGAAACATCACAATCCAGCCAAGCCAAAACAACTTTACCAGTACCTAAGCAAACTAGCTAGCGATAGTGAGTGTCCATGTATACCACATGTATGTCCCCACAAAACTCATACAACTCTAAGACAAATGTTGAAAAAATGTTTGAAACACTTATTTAGATTTCAGGGTCACTTTACACATAATAGTAGAAATGAATTGAAGACCCCGACGATGGATTCGGATTTAGAAAGGAAAAGAAGGAAACGGGTGTGAGAGTTAACTGAGTGTGATTTTTCTATCACAAAAAATCTACAGATAAAATATGTGTCCAGATAAACAGTGGTTGGCAAAAAAGGATGCTGAACTTATCCTTGTTGAAGCCCGATGTGGCCAGTTCCACAGTGACTTCCATATTTCACTGCACACCACATAAAGAAAGAGTCCCAGAGTCTTGTCAATGTTTTGGCTGTTATTTGGCTTCCTCCATGAAAACAAAAAAGGGACTGATTTGTAACTCAGGCATGCGACTACATTTTGCAATATGCTGTTGCTGTCTTAGCAATACTGCTGTCTAAGCAATATTCTAGACAGGAAATTGAAACTAGACCAAGACTAAGTGCACCTTTTAATTCAACGGTGCATTCTTGTACCTTGTCTTTCGTTTCTTTAACGTGACCCCACACATTTCTTTAGTCAGGAATGGGTTTGCTCTCTGCTGCACTAACGCACAGTAAAACACTTTGGGGTTTGCTAATGGCTAAGTCAATCCGCAATGCTATACAGAAAATCGTAATACTGTAATGACAGTCCTGAAAACTACAATTGTACCGAAAGACACACCCCGACTACGCTTTCTCCTCAGTCTGTGAATGGAAACGGGTATATATATTTATGGCATTTGACAAAAGCCCTTATCCAGAGTGACTTACAACTAAGCATTTAAGGGTTAAGGGCCTTGCTCAAGGGCCCAGCCTTGGCAGGTTAATGGTGCTGGGATTTGAACCCACAACTTTTGAATCAGAAAGCCAACATCTTAACCACTTCCCCCTTTATATAAACTGTAAGCTGTATTTACTAGATGTTATATTCATTATGCCACATGCACTCATATATTTTTAATATCATAAAGGAGTTCTAAAGTCAGTCATATTCAGAAGTTTTGCCACCAACCCTTTTTGATTTTAGTCAAATACACTTGCAAATTTTTGAAATTGGTGGTAAAAGATTGTATAATCCACCATTTTGGCATCATCATCATCATTTCTGGGCACAATTAAAAAACAATTATGAGATTATGTCATTAAGAGAGCGGCCTCTAGAGGTAAATCACTGCGGGTTGCACGAAGAATGCTTTATTCCATTTATTATTTATAATGTATTAATTATAGACTGTAATTGTGTTTATTAATTCATATATTCATATTTATTTGTTAGCACTGTTTCATGATTCAGTCTTTTTTTTTTTTTTATAAAAGTTCTACTATTGTAGATGGAGTGTTATGTTTGGTTTTTAATCCAGTATCCATTTTAAAAACATTTGCTCGATTAATCGGTTACTGGCCAGTGCGATCCAACCTAGTTACCAATATTAGTAAAATACACTACTGGTGGTGGTCTTCTAGTTAGCGCATAATTTGAAGCCAATCTGCAGAGAAGGCAGGGATGAGATGTGAAAAGTAATGACTCAGTAACTTGGGCTTTACCACCAAGGCTCAACAGAGCAGCTTGAGAGACAGCATGGACATCGCTTCTTCTTCTATGCCACTCAGAAATAACAGTCAAGAGAAGCAAGTGTTTTCCACACGATAAATAGAAAGTGTGGATTCAAAAATAGTGTCAGTGAGAGAGAAAAGGTCAGCGATGAGTGGGAAATAAAGGGGCTTGGCAGGGTTTGGATTTCAGGGGCCGAATCGGTCTAATTAAAACGGCACAAAAGGAGTCTGCAACAAACACGTCTTGTCCTGCAGCACAATGGCCAATTAAACGGCTTCCTTATCAAACAGGCTTGGGCTGGGAGCGGCGTGTCTTTTCCAGCACTAACCGCACTAACGAGGTCCCTGCAACTAGATTTTAGAGAAGTCAGGGTCACGGAGAACACATGCCTGTATCGCTTCAGAGGCAACAAGATGAAGCGAGATGTAGATTAAAAGAAAAAAAAAAGAGACAAGATGGCAGGATGCTGGATAGTAGCAGGATTCCTGAACTGATATGGAGGCCACTAATCTTGTGACCACGATGAACAGTGTTCCCAGCGTCAGCACCACCTCGGGCTGCTAAACAGTGTGTGTCTGTCTAGCACATATCAGGAAGCGGGCAGATGGTGAGACCTGGGCTGTTGTTTGCGTTGGACCGTATCAAGTGCTCCAGGTTGGCAGATGATAAGTAGGCAAGATGCCAGGGTCAACAAATCAAGAGAGGGAAAGAGGGAGAGATAGATAGAGAGAGAAAGAAAGAGAGCAGGAGAGAGAGAAGATATGTTCACAACACCATATCAAGGAAGAAGCACGGGAAAGTGCAGGTGTCTGTTTCCTTCTTCTTGTCACGAGTACACCAAGGACTCTCAAAGGACTCACTAAAGGAGATGTTGGAGAAAAAGCAGATGGCCGATATTATGCATTCGGCTCACGGTTGTTGTGCACTGCTCTAGCCAGGAGGTGGCTAAAAATGCATCCAAGCAGCTTTGCAGCGAAGCCAGCCTGGTGTCAGATCCAAGCAGGGCTAAATTGCCCAGGCCAAGGTGACTAAACAGTCAATGAAGCTAACCGCCAAAATTAAAAAGTTATCAGTGTCTCCTCCTGCCAGGCAGAATGTGGGAGGTATATGATGCATGTAAAAATGTACAGCATGTGTATGTGAGTTGACAGTGTGCAGGGTATCCAAGTATGCTCAGTGCAGTTTGGTAGGAATTCTGGTTTGAATCTCTGCAAAAGTGTGTGTGAATGTGTGTGTGTGTTTACGTGGCTGCGGTTCTGATAAAGCTCTCCGCTCAGGAAGGCTCAGAGCAGATGGATGAGGGAGGAGGATGGGCAGCCACTCCCCCCCAGTGCTGGGACCTCTACTCCCTGCTGTGCTACTTGGGCCTTGCCAAAGCCTGGATTTTCATGTAAAACTGGTCTGCCTACAAGAACGGTGCGTTTGGGCCATGGCCGAGCGAGGAGCCCCTGCTGCTGCCAGGACAGGCGCTCGGCAGTAACAAGGCAGATGGCTTGGGCTCAGAGCATGGACAGGAAATAAATAATGCCGCGCAGAACGAGGAAACACTGCCTCTCCTGGCCAGATGGAATGATTGGACTGTTTAGAAAACTGAATTGGGCTGCCCCACCGGACCACACCTTGTTAGTCAAGGCCATGTTAAGTTCTGTTTATGTAGAGCAGGATGTCCACCTGAGAAGTAACACCTGCTGTTTGCAATGTAGCTCAAGTGCAGGTTGGGGAAAGTCTTTTTGTCAGGATTAAATGGTTGCTGCTGTGCTAGGAGGGACGGGCTCGAGAAGAATATGCCATCGCTTGTTTCGCATCCACGCAAGATATTACGGCAAACAAGCAATATTTGCTTGCACTTAATCTGTCCACAAACAAAGCTGAAAATACTTCTGACAAAACTTTATGCAAATAATGTCTTTGTTTCCTTTAACTTGCCAGTATACGCACAGATGGTACAGCAAAGAAACACAGACTGAAAAGACCGAGTTACCTCTAATTATAGTCAGCTTGGCCTGGACGCTGACTTCGCCTTCGCTGTTCTCAGCCACGCACTCGTAGATGTTCTCGTCTCGTGGAGCTCTCAGTGGCTGGATACGGAGCACAGCTCCTGCACCTTCATCGAACTCGATGGTCTGCAGGAAAATAAAGATGTTGAAGAGATTTATATGAAATATACATATATATTAGGGATGGTAAGATTCACTGATATGCGTCGTTCATCAACAATTTTTTTTAAATGTATATATAATTATTAGTAGATGCGTTATACCTGTGACTAATATTTTCTACATAGATTGATTTCTCCTGAACAGTTTCTCAAGCGCGTTCTACTTGGATATGACGTATCGCAACATTACCAAGGCCGAGGCGTGTCCTGAGAGTGACATAAAATACAGATTAACATGGCAGAGGTAGAGGTAGATTGTCTTAGAGACAGAACAGGTAAAGAACATCTGGTTTTATTTAATCTTTTTTCCACACAGAATACACTATATGGCTATAGGGTTGTGGACTCCTGACAACGACTGCCATATGTGCTTGTTGAACATCCTGTTCCAAAAAGATGGCGTTAATATGAGGTCGCAAAATCTCACATTTTTAATGTCTAGCCAGACACCATGGCCATGTATTTTATCTTTAAGTATAATATACATCAAAAACCTTATATTGTGAATGCTATTTCATGGGGCGTCTTCCTAACTGGATGGTGAAGGTACAGGTCACCATTGTTAGTCAGAAGCTTACACTGTGGGTGGCTTTTTTTTTTTTTTACTTTAAAGGCACCGTTAAGGGAGACACACCAGCCTGCGAGTGCACGGATCGATATCCAAACAATGGCTGGAAGGGAACTCGAATCAATTTAAACTCCTCATAAAGCCACTTTGAAATGATAAGGAGACAATCATTTGAGCCAAGATCGTTAAAAAAAAAAAAAAAAACTCTTGAAACTGGACGACACGCTGAAGGAGAAAGGACGAGACTGGCGATCCGTGGGAGCGTTATGGAATCTGTCGAGTCAAGTTTTGAACGTTGACGGTATGGTTAACACTGAGCCAGTTTTAATTAAGGCGTGCTGAGCATCAATCAGGACTCTACAGCCGCCATCTGTGCAATGACAGAGGAACACAGCAGACAAACATCATAAATGAGGCGCAGCTTGTTTCCGTGCAGAGCGTACAACACAATGCTAACAGCGGAATTCGCGTTTGGGTGAACAGAATAGTGTTGTTGTTGTTTTTTGGGGGGGTTGCATGGTGTGTTTTTTTTCTTTGTGTACTGAGGTGTGTTGAGTGTGACTCCTGTGACTCACCTCGATACGCTGAGAGTTGACACGCTTCCCTTTTTTATTCCAGGTCACTTTAGGCTTGGGGTCCCCTGTCGCCTGGCATACGAAGGACACCACTCCTCCCGAGACTCCGATCATGTCAACAGGGACTTTGGTGAACCTGGGTGCAGCTGGTAAAGGAAACAACAACAACAAAAAAATCAACACCAGGCGCGTATTTACATTTATCGGAAGTCCACTGTAGTGGCAAGAACTGCATGAAGCAAAAATAAATGATTACAAGCATGTCGCAGCAACATTAACTGCCGGTGCAATCAGCCATAACACAAAGGAGGTATAATGAGGGTCTGGGATTGAAGTGGGCTTGGCGCTTTCTCATCTGGGTAATGGAGAGCTTTTAGAAAGGGAGCGAGCGGAAGTACTAAAAAATCCCTCCCCAAAAAAATGAGACAGAGTGACAGAGAACATGGTCGACTAACACTTGAGCCCAGTGATAACTTGGTCCCATGTATCAACATGGCAGTAATTATGCCACAGCCAATCTGCACATATTGACCTTTAATATTTGAAAGGAACAATGAATAAAAAATTACGGAGCCTTTTGTCTTGATTTTAAGGCCCCTTTTGCTGCACTCATCTGAGAAAATCTCACACATGTCCCTAAATATCTAACAGCACCCATTAAAACACATTAATCAATGAATATTTGATGGGGCCGGGATGAATTTGAATTACATAGAGAGAAAAAAGTCTTTCATGGATGCCTACATTTCCTCTGAACAAAAGGCCAAGGTAAATGCAACCAGACATATAAAGAAGCTCTCACGGGTAACTCGTTAAAGAAACAGGCGAAAACACATATACGGAGGGATGATCAAACGGGACAGCATGCACATTAGATTCATTATTAAGAGTCCGCGGGCTGAGTAGACTCCTTGGGAAGAGATAAACACACATGAAGTTGAGTTCCTGTATTTATGCAGGACAAGAAGTGAAGCACAGAGAGCGAGAGTCATGGAGCCAAAGCATTATAAATAAACGGTTGCTTTGCAAGTCCGACGTCCATCACTCTCTGATTGTACAGACATAAACACACATACACACACTTGAGCACTCGTTTTAAATTGTGTGAGTCATGCAGCTTGTTGCAGAAAGGATCAAACGTGGTCACGCCACTCTTTGATGTCACGTTGCCACGAGGCTTTCCGATGCTATTTCCTCCATTGGGAATTAAGGATCATAAGCGGGAAAAAAAGCAGTACACACGCTAAAAGGATGTCAAGCTTCCGACCACAATGACATTGTAAAGGGCACGCGAATGCACTGGATAGCTAGTGACCCCAATTTTGCTCAATTGTATTTGGAGGCTGGAGCAGTGGCTGGGTTCCACCACAGCATGTCTGGAGAAAACACACTTAGCGTGCCAATAAACCAGTTCAATGCCAATGTTTAGAATCAGTCATGCTGGATGAGGCATCGAGGCACTTGTTCATAGGGGCTGACGCAGACACAGTGGTGGGGGCGAATCACGTAATGAGGATCACTCTTTCGCCTGTAAATTTCCCATTGGGATGAAAAAATTATCCATCCATCCATCCATCCATCCATCCATCCATCCATGAAATCATGCATATCTATGAATCATTAGCAATCTGTACTACAGGAACAAAGCTGAGCAACCTGGTCGGTCTGTAAAAGAAAATTACATGGGTGACTACCAGTATTATTTAAACGAGAAAATATGTTGAAGGAAATAAATATGAATGTATTAATTAATAAATATCATTATGTAATTAATACATTTTAAATAATAAATAATATAGGGCTTGCTTGTAAAAACAAACAGCACATCAGTGATTAGCCTCTAGAGGCCGCTCTCGTAATGACAGCAGACTGCAAGCTGGAAAAACTATCGGTGCCTCAACCTCTATTAATAACTAAGAGAAATTTTAGTTTGAAAGCCAGCCTTTATTATGAAATACAGATATGATATGAGTGCAACATATATTTAAAATTAATTACATTTCAAAATCTGTATCTGGCATTGCTCGGAGGGCTGTTTCAAATGCGGGGGCGGGTTGTATTTGGCCTGCGGGCCGCAGTTGAGAGACCCCTGGTCTAAAGCGATTGAGGCTATAATGTAATCTAATATAATAATTCAGAATTTTTTCCCTACTGTAAGTGCATATAGTCTTAAAAACCACATGTGCATTATTTGCCTATGGTGGCATGACATTTCATTAAAATGAACTGATGCTTTCATTCAAAGCATACAATTACGACGGATTTGTAGGCATGTCTACATGATAAAAAAGGGAAGGGAGTCAAGTGAACTGCTAGTCATGTGACTAAAGGTCTAAGACAGACCTTTAAAACAGAACAGGTCAGACATTTTGAACTGTACTGGTCTGTGATTGTAAAGCAGGAGCTTAATTCGCAGACAAGGCGCTCTGTTCAATCGTCTATACAGTAGTAGTGAGTGAAAGAATAAGGCTGTGAATACAGGCAGTAGAAATGAGGTTCTGCTGCAGGGCTGGTGGCCTCAAAAAAAAAAAAAATAAATCCAGCCTCTAAATTGAGAGGAGCCAGTTTAGGTTTAGGAACCGTATAGGGCTGGCCACGTGTCAGCTCCTGGTAGAGGTGTGTTAGGCATGTCCTAGTGAACAAAGAGCACAGTGGGGGGAGAGATATCTCACAAGCGTTTGGCTTGTGAATGTCTAAGGATCGTCTAAGGAGGAGCTGGAATCTGTGGTTGGGTATAGAGAAGGCTGTGCTTAGCTTCTCAATCTACTGACTACAGTACCACCAGGAAAAGCAGAATTAAAATAAAGTAATGAAACATTAAAGATTAAGGGCTTTGCTTAAGGACACAATTTGGCGGTGCTGGTGGTGTTCATAACCTTCTTAGAACCTTAATGACTGATCCTTTATTTCCTATATACCGGGCAGTCTAGCAACTACAACTTGCTAAATGTTTTAGGTGGTACAGCCTTGTATGGGAGTTGGTAGTTTAATAGTTAAGGCACTGAACTTTGGATCCAAAGTTCATGTGTTCAAATCCAAGCCACACCTATCTGCCACTCCTGGGTCCCTGAACAAGGCCCCTAAACCCATTGCTGCTCGTTGAGATAACTGTAAGTTGCTCTGGATAAATGGCATACATGCCATGTAAGGTGGTAGCTCAGTGGTTTAGGCAATGACCTCTGGATCGGAAGGTAATAAGTTCAAATCCCAGCACCATTAAACTGCCACTGCTGGGCTCTTGAGCAAAGCCCTCAACCCTCAAATGCTCAGTTGTAAGTTGCTCTGGATAAGGGTGTCTGACCAAATTGCATACTTTTTATAGTAAGTTAAACTTTTTCTTTGCATATCCCAGAGATCTTAAGTGCTCGGCCAGGATACAGCACTCCTGGAGCACTGAGGGTTAAGGGGCCACAAGGGTGGAGCATTAACCACAGAGCTACCACTTCCCCCACCTTCCCAATGTAAACGTATCAGCAGACAATCCATTAATACTAAACGTAGCATTAATGTTTTACGGAATCAGTGCCCAAATCCTTGAATAACAACCTTTGGAAATGAAAGTATATTGACCTTGATCAAATATTTCATTTCCATTACAAACCACATTTCTAAAGCTTCCTTATTTCCCAGCTTCCTTGTTCAGAGCCAAACCTTGAGTCCCTAGAGTTTTCTGTCAGTGACCTTATTTACCTATGTTAAGGATTTTTGATATGTTAAATTGAACAGTCTGTCTGCCTGTGATTATTGGAACAGCCTAAGTAAAGACATTTTGTTAAGAATCCAGCTGCCTTAGGTCCCATATCTCACTGGGGGTAAATAGAAAGAATGTCAAAGAGAGAGAGAGAGAGCGAGAGAGAGAGAGAGCGAGAGAGAGAGAGAGATGATGATGTCTATCGTTAAGGACAAATCTGATGGAAGAGACAAAAAAATACATGTTTATACATGCTACAGGACATACAGTACACATTAAACACTATATTCATTGATAAATTCCTGTGGTAAAACACTACAGGATTGTAAATGCAATAAACAGTGGGATTGAACCCTCGTCAAGCCGCTTCACACCAACCAATTACTGATCAATTTCCTTTATCAGCCCTCCCTGCTTTTGTTATTCCTTACTTTGTTGTAATTTGTGGGTATTAACATGAGAAAGGACATTACAGGCAGCAGACTGTAGTTAGGGATTGAGTCAGGGCAATCATAAAGCCTACGTGACTCACCACCTTTTCATTACCTCATAAAACAATTTTTTTTTTATACCTAATATTCTTTTTTGCACTGAGAACTTCATTCGATGAATTTGACAACTAAAACGACCGACCGATGGTGTAGGTGGGTGTAGACAAGCAAAAGGTCGCTGAAGAAGTAATAATATTGCTCTGCTGGTTCACGGTTGTGTACACAACTTGAAATTAATGAAATGGAAAGTCATATATTCTCTTCTTTCCCCCTCTTTTTCTCTGACACTGTATCCCAGAGTAACGAATTGGATCTAGGGAAGATCAAGATCTAGCAAACCACCAAGGTAATGACCAGCACCTAGCTGGGCAAGTTGAGGCTTGAGAGAATGAATAGCTCACACCATTGTCATTGTCAGATTGCTGTTCTGCCATGCATTCTTTTAAAACTATGCTAGTGTGTGTGTGTGTGTGTGTATAAGGTGGAGTAAAAGAAACTATGAAAAGCCAGAGCGACAGAGCATCGTTTGAATGATTAACCTTTACACCGACTGTCGCCTAGTTCTTTTCCCAAGCCGTAGTTCTCCAAATGGCTCACTATTTCAAACCGGAGAAAGGCTGTGAAGGAACTGAGGCCCATTCTAACATGATTATGAAGTTTCCATTGTTATATAATGACTTTGCCAAAGGTAATGAAGGAAGGCATTCTGACAAGTTACATGTAATTTGATTTCATCAGTGACATCCCTAAAACCTCAAACTGCATCATACTACAGTTTTCTTGGAATCCTGGTAGCGAGCATATTTTTTTGTGTGTCTAGTAATCATGCTGTGATCTCTACCCCTTTATACAATGTTTGATTTGCCTTGAACGTTCATCCATTTTTTTTTACATTTTTAAGTATGTTAAAATGTTAAAATTCTGGATAAAAAATTCCGGTTGCAGGTTTCATTCCATTCACTTGCAACAGATTATAACATTCGAAAGTATTCTCGCAGCCATAGCTGGAAACAAAAATGTACATTTGTACAAATATCTGCACAAGAAATAGATAGATTTGATCTAAACCTTTATTTAAATATCGGGACATCCGAGTTTTCCAGCCGTATGTGGTACTTCGCAAAATTGTTACCACGATGACGACGTCACACAATTGTCTTTGGCTGCACAAACCGGTTCCAGCATGACAATGCCAGTGTGCACAAAGCCAGCCCCATGAAGATATATTTTACATGGTATGGAGAGGAAGATCTCCTGCTATAGAGCTCTCAGCCCTTTTGGACCCCCTTTTGGAGGGATAAATTGAAATGATGACTGTACCTGAGGTTTCCTCACCTCAACTACATTGGTACCTGACGTTACTCACACCCTTGTAACTGAATGAGCACAAGTCTCAAAATCTAGTGGAACATCTTCAGAGAATAGTGGAGCTTAAAATAATAGGTTCCAAAATAAATTGTGGACCGAATCAGCACATAGAAATCTGATGGATAGATGTGTTTATAAGGGGATATATAATATATATATGGTGTATTTTAAGCAGTGTAGATGCACTGGACATCAACGTAACAGTTATTGTATATTGGTTTAAAACCTTGCCGCATCAGTGCATCAATACTTAATTAAATTTTTGTGATTCAGTCACAGGTGTGTGTGTGTATGCCAAAAAGTATATCAGCCAATCAGATTTCAGAACTTAAAACTATCCATTTTATCAATCGCATTGTATACCAGACGCCAGAGGACGAGCAAAGACACAGGGGATTTACGAGTCTATTAGCTTAACAGGAGATTAATGTGTGGCCAGACAAGAGGATGGTGGAATTTCTAAGCACGCAATCAAACCGATAACTGCCCAACCAGCCGCCGCTATCAGAGACAAGAAAAGCACGAGTTAGAAAGTATAGAAGAACGGAGAGGGGGAAAAAAGCTGTACCGAGTGGTGGATTTGGCCATTCTGGGGATGAAGGCACTTCATTTTATTTCCAAATACATCATCCGCTTTGAGACGCTCCATCTGGACCTATTTGATAAGAAAGCCCCTTCTGCCCCCTCTGTTCAGTGTGCCTCTCACTGTCGGCTGTAATAGGAGGCCAGAGGTGACACACACAGTTAGATGACTAACACTATAATCGATAGAAACCTTTCAGGGCTGAAAAAAGGCCTCCATTATGAGTGGAATTAGAGATGTGGAAGCACAAAATGGCAGCACTATTTACCGTTTTTTTTTTTCTTCCCCAACAAGCACAGAAGGGAGTGAAAGGCACTTATCGTCCATCTTATTTTTAAAATAGCTACCTTTCAAACGCTGATTGAGGCTAATCTGAAGGGGTGAACCGGAACATTTGGGCATATTAAGGGTGTTACACACCTCTCCCATTCAAAGGCCCAATTACAGGAGTGTGTTCCCTGTGCACACTAGTGCTCTTGATAAATAAACAAAATTTATATATATATATATATATATATATATATATATATATATATATATAT
>JAAIIK010000451.1:3991620-4017596 GCA_014706435.1 Silurus glanis | reverse complement strand
ATATATATATATATATATATATATATATATATATATATATATATATAGAGAGAGAGAGAGAGAGAGAGAGAGAGAGAGAGAGAGAGAGAGAGAAAGAGAGAGAGCTAAGAGCTAATTTAAGGGCTAGGTATGATTAAGTGCACATGGCATGCTTCCACTTTATAGCTGCTCCAAGTAATGATTGGACAAGGTTCTTTTGTACACGCATACGCACTCTGCTGTTCGTACACAGCAAGGGGCAATTTTGCCGGCTTCTGGATGAGAAAAGAGGTTGCCTCGAGATGAAGTCTCCGGCTCAGACGCTTCCTGTCTCATCAGGCGCATCCTCTATCTCGCTTTATCTCACTCTGCCTCGCACTAACTAGCAGCACCTCTGACCCCAAAATAAACAAGTGTAATTCAGCACCACACGCTGTTCATCAAGACCTCGTCATCACTATGGAAACGTCCCCCACTTTCACTTTCTCTTGTGACGGGTAGTTGACCGCTGGGAAGATTCTTTTAATGAGGAGGAGAGAGAGAAAAAAACAAAACAAAAAAAACACCAATCATCTCAGATCCCCGTGGTCAACATGTGTAGAGGCATATGGGAGGATTTCAAAGATGTTCCTAACAAAGAAATCGAGGCCTTTTTTGTGTTCGGAATTTGCCCACTTGCACGTCTCTGATCAAAAGCCTCGCAACTCGTGTAGCTGCCTAAGGTTTTGCTTTGGTGGTTCGAATCCCGGCGAAGTCTGAGACAGCAGAAATGGCCTTGTTTCTGAAGCAGGAGGATGCCATGGATTCCTGTGGGTTAGTGGTACACAATCCCTGAAAGAATCAGGGCCTAATCAGGCACTAGCAAAATCATCTCTAGTCCTCACCACTATGGATTGTATTGTGTCATGTGATAAAAAATGACTTCATAATGAGATGGGAATTGCCAATACTGAAATTAGAAGAAAACAGGTTTTGGTGTGACATCAGACACACATTTACATATACATTTGTGGCACTTAGCACATGCCCTTGTCCAGAGCGACATACAAAAGCGCTTTAGGTCTCTATCAATGAATAAATCTACACTTGGAAAGTGTTAGTTTAAGTGTTTCAGGAAGAGGAAGGTCTTCAACCGTCGCTTGAAGACAGCCAGGGACTCCGCTGTTCAGACATCTAGGGGAAGTTCATTCCACCACCTCGGTGCCAGAACAGAAGAGAGCCTTGAAGTATACTTACCTCTCATTCTGAGAGAAGGTGGTACCAGTCGAGCAGTGCTGGAGGATCTCAGACAGCGTGGTACAGTGTGAGGTGTGATGAGGTCTCTGAGGTAAGATGGTGCTGGTCCATTTTAACCTTGTAGGCAAGCATCAGTGTTTTGAATCTGATATGTGCGCAGCAGTGGGGTGATGTGGGAGAACTTGGGCATTAGACTTTTTATTGAATTTTGATTTCAATAAAGAAGCCTTTTTACACCATCAGCTAGGTGGTCTCTGGCAACACTAACGAGAAAAAGCTGAGGGTTGTTGTTTTTTTTTATCATGTTCCCAACATGCTTCACCTTCAAGTTCTGCATCTCCTAATATTTTAAAATGGTCTCCACCGAGGGTTCCGGGACCATCTGCACAACTCCAGAGCCAACAGGTGAAATTCTGTTTCGGAGACATTCAGTAAGGCCAACATGGTGGCCCCTTTTAAAATGTCTGCCCCAGAGATCCGAAGGAAAAATCTAACATTATTCAAAGCCTCCTGAGGGAACAGGAAATGGTTCACAGAGTTCTCATAAATGACCACCTGCAGATGTAGCTGAGTGCTTCGGAAGCTGCTTTTGGCTAGAGAAGGAAATAAGTGTTGTGGAAAAAGAACGTTTTTTTCCCTCGTCATTTGGTTCGATGTGTGACTGCTTGGCCGAGGCGACTATGGAGGGATGTGCGATTTTAATAGTGCTTTGCGATTGTTGCTTGTCAGACTGTACAAACATGATCCTCACGTCATACTGTAGGATCTCTGTTGTTTTAATGTCTGTACGACAGTCAAAAACTGAAGCTGAAGCACACAAGAAAAAGACTCGTCTGAAGCTTCATGTCATCAATCCGTGGCACGTTCAGACCCGCGTTCTCTCTGATGGTAGCTAGAAGCTGTAGCGCTCATTCATGACATGCCTTCATTATAAAAACGTCATACAAACACTCCTTTTCCCTCCATAACTCGATAGGTTTCCCTTTGGCTGTACTCTACACCTGACCTCGTGTCGTTTTTTTTCCTGAGGTGGATTGAAGTTGTCGCGCTAATTGCGTCTTCAGCTTCGGCGCCCCTGTTGGTTCTTGGATTGAAGGTCGTTGTAATGAAAGTCACACTTCAGGAAAGAGTTTGAAATCTTCAGACACTTCCAGAATTTCATCGGAGCAAAGAAAATATTGTGACGGCCATCAGTTGTCGGTGAACATGTCAAAGCAAAAACTACAGATTTTAGCCTAGGATTTTAGGAATCTTTTAGGAGTTTCCAAATTTCTCAGGCAACTGAATCATGGCCAAATTAAGATGAAGGATAGAACACTATATCGAGAAAAGTATTGGGACACCTGACCTTTCCTGCAATATGTGGTTCTTTTCCAAACTGTTACCAAAAAGCTGGAGGCACACAATTTTAAAGGATGTCTTTGGATGCGGTATAATAAAATGTTGAACTTGAAAACCCAAAGCTGTTCCAGCATGGCGATGCCCCCGTTTACAAAGTGAGCTCCATGAAGATATGGTTTACATGGTTTTGGAGAGGAAGATCTTGAGTGGTCTGCTATAGAGCTCTAATCTCATCCCTACTGAAAACCTTTGGGATGAATTGGAACGCTGACTGCACCCCTGGTCTCCTCACCTCACCTACATCAGTACCTGACCAGTACACGCATGTGGCTGAGGAACACAAATGTCCACAAGCACACTTCAAAATGTAGTGGAAAGAGGTAGAGGAAATTATAAGAACAAACAAGCCAATAATTGATTGAATATTACAGGTTGAATTTGTGTACATTTGTTTTTTGCAAAATTCAAAAAATGTAGTATATAAAATCTTTGCAACAATTAAACCAATGTTATGAAAAGCTTTCCATCATCTCTGGTCCATTTCAGGTTGAAAATGAATGAATGATCTCTGATGTATCTCAGAGATCACCGGGTCCACGATAAGATCGCGAATAAGATCAGAAAAGCGATCAGAATTTTGATCTTCTTAAGCAGGAAAAAGAGCCTGTAGAAAAGCCAGCTGGTATCGGGCCACTCTGCGTGAGACGTGTTGATGTGTACTGCAGTGTTCATTGTTTTCATTCGGATTAATGAACACGTGATTTCTTTTGTTGGCTTTGAGGAGGCAAAACAAGTCTCCAAAGTCAGAATTTCGATTCATTTGAACGAAAAATGAATTGAAAAAGTAACAGAGGAATGTAAAGGGGTGTATGATGAAGCCGTTGTTTTTTGTACATTTTCATTTCGAAAACAGACCGTAGACCTGGCGCTCTTTGAGCCGGAAGCTGTTGACTTCGAAAGCCACTCCACTCTGGACGGCGCTTTTGTTAGCGTTCGCCGCATTTCAATATCAAAGCATTCCTTGCTGAGCACTGGATCCTGAAAAATGCCCTCGATCTCTTTCTCTCTCTCTCTCTCTTTCCCTCGTTCTCTTTCTCTCCCTCTGTCTCTTCTCTTTGAGGCCACCAGCGGACAGATCTGTCAAAGAATCTCAAGATCAAACCACCGAACGGAGCCAAAGCTCACCCAAGTGATGAATAATGCTATTATTATAATAAAGTTTATGCTGTGATGCATTCTTTAAACTTCCAGACTTGCCTCGTTATCCTTGAGCAGGGGCTTTCAACTGATGGATCATGATACAGATGCACATGTAAAATGGCCATAGTGCAATGTCTTTAGCTTCAGTAGCAGATAGATCATAATTATCTACCTTAAAGAAGCTCATTGGACCAGAGGCTATTTTTCAACGGAGGTCAGTGGTTTAGTAGCTTAGCGGTTAAGCGGATTTTGGATCCGAAGGTCTTGAGTTACAATACAAGCCAATTCATGCTGCCATTCCTGGGCCCCTGAGCAAGACCCCTGAGCAAGACCACTCTAGATCTGCCAAATGCTGTAAATGTAAAATTCGTGATCTTACATTAGAATGAAAAGTTGCACAACTGGGTGCTTTTATGGTTTCTGACATTTAAAAATGATCCAAAATGTTCAATCTTCAAAACAGATCTTTAGGTACATTTTGTTTTATGTCAAGATATGCATTCAGGATTCGCAGGGGAAAAGACCCTAAGACATGGCCACAGTGGTGTTAAGTATTTGAGGAAATGTTCTTCATTAGTGTGCAATTTTTGGCTACTTTCTAGTTTTACTGAGTATCAAAGATATAAGCAATTTTTACTCTTTACTCAACTACATTTATGAACTGATATATGTTCTTTATAACTCTGGTATATTTTAATTAACAATGAGCGCTACCGATTACATTGTGCATCTCTGTTGAAGAGGTCATCAAGGTTCATCACTCCCCTACCCACATCTGCTGACTGTGAGCAACTTTTTGGCACTGCTGGCCTTATTTTCAGTCCAAAAAAGAGCTTGAAAAAAATCCAAAAACTTTAAGAAGCAGCTTTTGTTGAGATCGATGTAGCTTTATGCTGTTTCTGAAGCTCCAGGGTCGTGGAGAAATGTTGATTCATTTCACTGTGTACTGCATCAACTATATATGGTTGAAATGACAATAAAAGCTTCATGACTTGACTTGACTTGAATAAAAATATTGGCCTTCTCTGAGACTTGTTTTTACTTTCTCTACAATAAATGACATTCATTTGATTGGTCAATTGAATACTAATGGTTCTTATACTTAGTGTTATACTGTAATATTATTTGTTCATTGAAGATACATTTTTGAAAGATTGCTTTTTGATCTTTGTTTCATTCCGGCATGTGGAAAAGGCTGTTGTGCCGATGTTTGGTTAATGCAGATTTCTATTTTAGGAAACAAAACCTCACAAAGCAAATGCTTTTTTGGTTTTTCACTAAAATGCTTCTTCGTACCTTTACAAAAACGTCATATTGGAATTGGTGACTTGTAATGGAGTAAGTTTTGCAGTAAGGTACTCTTTACACTTCTGCCTGGCCAACGTTTAATATATCGTGTGTGGGCGATAACGAAAATACATTGAAACTCATTCAAAAACTTAAAGTATTATCAACACTCAGTCATGCTGGATGCTAATCCAGACATCTGTAAGCAAACGATTATGCAATTGGAGCATTTTTTTAATTGCTCTATAGGGTTATCATGGGGCAAATCTCTGACGCATTTTGAACATGAAGTCTGTGAATGTGCTTACTGACAAAGGGGGTGGGGGGGGTTGTTGGAGGCATTGAGGTAGGAGGCGATGTGAGACTGGTGAGGTACGAAGGTCAACTGTGACGCCATCTGCTGCAGATGGCGACAACTACGCCATGTACTTGGGCAACGTGGTGGCAGACGAGGCTCTGCGAGACTTGAATCAGAGGGGACGAGAAAGCGAGAAGGACTAAAAAGAGTTACGCGAGCAAAAACCTATTTGATGTAATAAGCATCCCGAAACGACCTGCGCCGTTTCGGCGAGACCGGACCCCTGACGTTGAGAGGAGCTGATAAGGACGGCTCGGAGTGGGAATTTAGAGTGGCAGGTGGGCTTCGACGTGGTGAGAGAGGTTATGAAAGAGTGGAGGAAGAAGCAGGTAATGAGGGATTTTAGCAGCCACCTTTAAACTGAGTAGACATGCAAAGGGAACGAGACAGGCAGAAAAAGTGAAAGAGGGAGAGAGAGAGGTGGAGAGAGACAGCTTAAGAGAGAAAGAGATTGGTGAGCTTTTCCAGGCGCAATGAAGTTTTTCACTTGGCAGCTTCAAAGAAAAATTAATTATTGAAATCGGCCCGTCAAGTTGAACTCGAGTCCATCAAAATTAAGAGGTGTTGGCGAGGACACGCTTCGGAGACACATGCTCTTAAAAAAGATTGCGCAGGGCCAAAAAATGTTCAGCAAAAAAAAACAGGGGGATGGAAAATGGAAATACAGTATGTGAGGGGAAAATGATTTACTGGTAGTAATACCAAGAATTGGTTCATGTAGCCTGGGACTGGGCTAATTTAATTCCTCTTAAGGTTAGGGAACAAAAAATATCTGTTCGCGTTTCTCCCTGAAGTCGTCGTCGTATTTGCTGGATCGTTTGCTTGTCTTTCCGTGTTTCGCTACTTTAGCTGTGCAACTCCCTTTTGTTTAATTGCATTGTTGCATTCCAAATACGCAGTGGTATCATTTACATGATAACGCAAGCCGCATTGTGAGTATTGCAGCAAGAAGGGAAATAATCAGCTAAGAGCGGAGTCTTGCTTCTCCTGTCAATTGTTCTTGCACACCAGCAGTTTAACTGAAGGTTTATTGGTTGATTCATAAAAATTTGTTACGTTCAACATATTTGATTGGATGGTGTCCCAGGAGTTGTGATATTTACTACAGCTGCACTGGTGCATTTCAGTGTTTCTATCAATGATGCTTTATAGTCGTCACATGTACTTGTCAGCACAGCAAAATTCTTTCTTCGCATATCCCAGGATTAGGAAGCCTGGGTCAGAAATATTACAGTACCCCTGGAGCACAGAGGGTTAAGGGCCTTGATCAAGGTACCTTTACCTGGTACCACTGAGGTACCACTTCCCACTAAGCTGGCCCTCCACAGAATTCTACTTCAAGGATTACATCGAAACCGTTAATACATGTCCTATGGGCATTTCTGAAAAAAAAATTAGTTTATGGAACAAAACTATTCACCATATTATGTCTAAAATGTTAGTACAATAATCCCCCTGCTTTACCCCCACGGTTCGAATCTCGCGCCCCCGGTTTATCGCAAACTTGCATTTGCTACATAACTAGTTTAATTAGTTTGGGTGATTTTCCCGGGTTCTCGCGGATAGCACGATAGACCAAAAAACTTATAGAGAATAGTTTTTATGAAGCTTTTTGTTGAAATAATGAAATTTATTAATACAAATATAATTATTAACTATAAAATGAAGTAAAATATTAATACAGTACTGTATACATAAAATAGCATTTTTGTGGTGGTGTCCGTTTATCGCGGTTTTTCGTTTATCGAGGGCGGTTTTGAAACGTAACCACCGCGATAAACGGCGAGCTTTTGAATTACTGTATTTCAAAATCAAGTTAACCTTACTGTCTGTACCGAATTTCCTTTTGGTGCTCCAGATTTCCTCTCACTTCCCAAAGAAACTGTTGTAGGCGGTACATAGAACTCCTCCAAGGTATGAACATGTATATATGGTACCCTGTGTTGGGGGTCCGGTATCATCCAGGGTGTGTTCCATCATACCAAATGTTTTCCGAGACGGGTTGGATTCGTAATAAAAAAAAGGGAGGTGGTAGCTCAGTGGTTAAGATGTTAGACTTCTGATTTGGAAGCTGTGATTTAAAATCCCAGCACCACCAAGCTGGCACTGGTGGGCCCTTGAGCAAAACCCTTAACTGCTTAGTTGTATAAATAAAGCATTCGTAAATCGCTCTGGATTAGCAATTGCGATAAGAAATTGTGTGCATTTAATTTTTGGTCAAATTGTTCCTTTATTATATATGTTAGATATAATAATCCACCATTTCCAAGTCAAATTAAGTGTCTTTATTGTCATTTTAAGCTACAATATACAGCTCTGGAATCTGCTATACATGAATACAGATAAAGAATCCAGCAATTAACTTGCAGATATTCGGAGTAAAAATATTACATTTGTGGTGTGGTGTGCCGTACATTACAATGCCATTCATTTACGCAACACTACTCAGTCTATGCCAAAGACGTGGTTTTCGCCCCAGAGTTTTAATGAAAGAGCTCGTAATTGCTGACTGAGTATTTTCAGTACCTTAGTGTTCCTCAATAGAAACATTCCATTGTATTCTGCTTCCCCGGAATATCATAAAATAACAAGCATCCTGTGGTAAAAGTGCCATTAGAGTAAAAAAATGTAATGCAAAATAGCACGCTTTCTGGCTCTATACCTTAATATAGATTCTTTACCAGAGCCTTATTGTGCTATAACCACGAACCTGGAGAAAAACAGAGGCCCCATTTATTGAGCAATAACCCAGTGTGTATGTTGAGGCGAGCGAAAACACAAAGCAAGTGATTTTTCTGGCGCTGAAGAGACCGCAGGGGGGTGAGAGAAGAATATTCTGGGAGACAAACACTCTCCTTGGATAGGGTGTGTGAAGGCTGGTGGTTTCAGAGGGTGTTAGTGCAATAGAGGGGCTGGGTGTAGTCTGGGCACGGTCTGGCCGGATGCATGGGGCTGGCTGTTTTTAGAGCGTATTACAGTGGAGGAGTGTGGGAAAATGACCACCACTGCTGGTAGGAGATTGGGGAGATAAATGGGTTATCTGATTAACTGTTTCCCCTGAGGAACTTGGGGAGAAGCAGATAAAAAGAGATAAAAAAGAGTGGGACTGTGTATCACAGCCTCCTAACTGATATGATTCACATCTCGATGTATAAAGGCGTATGATATGGAACAGTCAATAGATCAAAGCTATGTGATGTTGAGCGGTTCTGATGCACTGTTTTACAGTGTTACTGAATTCAATTCATTCAAATTTTACAAACACAGTTACACAATGATCACCTCATTTACTGGGATGAACAGGCACACAGGCCACGCCTTCTTTACTGGGACTGACAAACACAAGCACCGCCTCCTTTAATAGGACTGATAAATACATAAGCACCGCCTCCTTCACTAGAACTGACAAAAACAGAGACCATGACTTCTTTACTGGGACTGACATATACAGAGACCACGCCTCCTTTACTGGGACTGACAGATACAGAGGCCACGCCTACTTTACTGAGACTGACAGATACAGAGACCATGCCTCCTTCACTGGGACTGCAGATGCAAAGTTCATGCCTTCTTGACAGTGTTTCCTTCATGCAGGAAAGAGAGCTTGTGTATCTGTACCTGTTTGCTGCTAATCTATTAAATATAATGCAAGGAGCATGCACACACACACACACACACACACACACACACACACACACACACACACCAGGCTTTATTAAAGCAGACAAGATTTATTCAAGTGCTCTTTTTTCTTTTTGATTAAAAAACGTCTTCTCTACCTATTGATTTATGGGAAAGGGTCGACATAGGAGAGGAGGATAGTCTCTGTGTGTGTGTGTGTGTGTGTGTGTGTGTGTGTGTGAGAGAGAGAGAGAGAGAGAGAGAGAGAGAGAGAGAGAGAGAGAGCAAGAGAGAGAGAGAGTGTGAGAGAAAGAGAATATACATCTGATAGTATATAGTAGTGTGCACATATTAACAGGTTCACCTGCTTATTGTGTGTGTGTGTGTGTGTGTGTGTGTGTGTGTGTGTGTGTGTGTGTGTGTGCGCGCGCATGTGTGTGTGTGCACGTGCACGATTTGTGTAAATGTTTGTCTGTTTGTGCATATGTGGAGTTTAATGCTTTCATTGAAGCAGGTGCATGTATGAAAGACTTCGTAATTAAGGTGCAATTAGAGCTTAGAGACCGGGAGAGATGGAGGAAACCATCGCACAGCCAATCAGCGTTCCTCACAGTGTGTGTGTGTGTGTGTGTGTGTGTGTGTGTCTGTGTTTGTGTGTGTAGGATAGGGAAGGTGATTGCAGCTGTAGGCCTAAGGAACCACGACTTTCCCCTACTTGCTCATGATCTTATCGTCCCACACTTGACCGGAAAAAGTGAAAAAGCTACAGTTACCCAGCATTCAGTAACACTGCGTTCACCTGAACCTGCCTCTGATGTGAGATTTCACTCGGATGGCTCACTTTTCTGACTAATCCATTTTCTGAAATCCTGGAGTCCTCACGCGATGTTAACATTCCTCAGTGTGTCAAAACCCATAGCAGCTTGAATGGTGGCCAAGGCTAAGCATGGTTACAGTTGCACACTCTTTATTCGGTAATTCATCGACACATCTGAGGAAAAAGATTTTGTTTTGTAGTAGTTTTGTTTTATTTTTAACATCACAACGTCTGTATGAAGGACAGGCATGTGAAAAGCTTTGGTAAACGCACTTCCTCTCTTAGAAATTCTGTTAGCTGTCTATGCTAGGAGGGAAAATATTTTGAATTTATCTGTATGGAGTCCTTTTCTTGTGATTTAGCAACAAATCTGAGATAAATGTTGGCTAAAATGGACAAATTATCTTTAGTTTGTTGTGTTACAGCAGATAACAGCTACATGACAGCTACGTAAATGGTCATCCACTGATGCTAAGTGGAGATGTTCAAGTCTCTCTCTATTTCTCTCTTATTTTTCAAAATATATCTGTGTTTATATTTCTCTTTTAGGTCTGTTTTTTGTTCCCGTTGTCATTTTGCCTTTACATTGTCCGCATACGGAAGGGAACTCTCCTGTATTGGGCGGTTATGCTTGGCGTCAACGTTTCCCAGTTGCCTAGCAACAACGTTCTCGTGTCAATTGCGGAAAAAAATCAAGTTCTATATGAACTCACTGAGCTTGTGACATTTTATTAATGCTAATCTAGCAAAAATGTTGGGATATTAACCTTGCATGAGACGTTCGTAACTCTCAGCCTCGCTGACAGGAAACAGGGCTTCCTAGAACTAAAGGGTGGGGGAGAGAGAAAGAGAGAGAAAGAAAAATAGAGAGAGAGAGAGAGAGGTGACAGACACAGCAATCATAACCTCAGGTGAAGGGTAAGATAAAAAAAATGAGGCAACCGCAACCAATGCAGGATTGGGGGTATGAAAAGAAAGAAAGGAGGACACAAAGAGAGAACAGATGCTGGACGGATAAAAGAAAGAGAAGAAAAGAGAGAGGGTTGCTGTTGTTTCTGAGGTTGAGACGCATAAAGGATCAGTCAGGCAAGCTGGACTGATTAAATACTTGCTAAGAGACGCACATCGGCAAGGCGCTTGGCTTTACTGTCCCAACTCGTACAAAGAAAAAAAAAGTGTGTTGGGGGGGGGGGCATGGATGAGCGAGAAGCACCTCCTCCAGCTCTGTTGTTCTATCTTTCCGGATCTTTCTTTACTCATCACTGGTATTAAACCCCCTTTTTTATACCTGGAGTCGGTGCAGGGAAGTGGTGAGATCTCATCTCTCTTCATATTTCTCTCAGCAAAGAACCAGTACAGAACATGAGAAAGGGGACGAATAAAACATGTGTCACCTCCACATCACTCCTCATCCACTTGACCCTGTCTTTTAAGAGTAAATGAAAACCATATAATTTAACATGGTCCAAACTGGACCTGTTTTCTGATTCTTAGCCTTTAGTTCACTTCAGCACTGCACAATTTCCTACTCTAAAACCCACATTAATCAGTCTTTGATGAGTGTTAATATCACATGACCACATCTCAGATTCCTAACAGGATGTGACCTGCAAACTAGTGAGGTCAAACCACAAAAATCCTTTAACGAATCATATATTTCCCACCCACACATGCATACGTTCTGTTAAGCGTCGGTTCCGGCTCAGTCCCAGTCTTTAATCCGGTCATTAAAAAACGAGCCCAGGTGCCATGATTTGTGAGCAGCTACAGTACATGCTAGCTAGCAATATCATTACCTTCAGGCTAGTTTACGCATTGGGTCAATTTTTTCTCGATGTTTGCGCTTCTTCCCGAATCATATAAATCACGTGCTTTACCAGATTTACAACGCGCAAATCTGAGTTATGATAAGCGCACTAGAGGGCCAAAAGTATTGGGACACCTGACTTTTCCGGCCATGACAATGTTACCACAGAGTTGGTGCACACAATTGTACAGGATGCGGTTGCATAAAATTTTCCTTTCCCAAACCTGTTTCAGCATGACCGTGTCCCTGTGCACAATGAGAGCTCCATGAAGATGTGCTTTACATGGTTTGGATTGGAAGATCTCCTGCTGTAGAGCTCCGACCTCAACCCTATTTTGAACAGGATGAATGTGAACGCACCCAAGGCCTCCTCACCTAAACACCATCAGTATTTTCTGCACCGTTTTTTTTGAACCATTTGGATATTTTACAGAGATTAGAATCTAGGATCAGTTACACACGTCCAGATCGACATGAAGATCATTACAGCATGCATGTTAAACAGTTCCAGGATTAATAGAGATGAAGAGAGAGAAAGCTTTGGCTGAGGATGCGTTCGGACTTACACAAGGCGAGCGAGCCGCCGAGCATCGGCGACAGCAGCAGGCTGCTCACACACAGCAGCGCGGCCATGTTGGGCACCATTCTGCGCATGACCTTTGACCTGCTGGAAGAGCCACGGTCCCTGGTGTAGCAGGGGAGGGGATGGGGCGGGGCAGGGTGGGGGAGTCGGCACGCTGGACGTCAAGCACTCTGGAAAAGAGAGAGAATGAAAGAGAGTCTATTATCGGAGGTATTCTCACTTCTTTATCCGCAGGTACAGGTGATTTACGCTGAACAGGAGGCTTTTTATGTAATATAACAAAGTGCTTTTCGAAAAAATTTACTAATAAAAATAAAGCATTCGCAACCAAGTATCGGTCAAGAAACACAAAAGAAAATAAATCGAAACGTAACATCGTTTAGGAATCAAAAGCCAAAAAAATTTGCTTTATATTCTTGTGTTAAACCTTTTTTTGAAAAGCATTTCAATACGTCATACTCTGTTTATGTGACATCCAATTGGATTTGATCACCTCTGTATTTGTATTCAGTCTTTGGTACATGCAAAAGAAGCTGATGGGACACATCACTGTGGGACTGATGGGACACTGTGGCTACTCGCTCCGTACATAAAAACGCAAAAGAATCCATAGCGCTAGCGTCAGCCGCTAATCAGGAAGTGGTGAGCGGCTGACGCTAGGGCTATGGATTCTTTTGCGTTTTATGTCCAGCTTCAAGAATTTCTCATAAAAAGAGAAAATGCTGACAATTCCATTGAATGAAGGCATTTGTTACAGTATGCTGAAATAAGTTGAACAGTTAAGTAAAACATCTCTTTGGAAAATTTCATATTAAATGTAAAACACACACACACACACACACACACACACACACACACCCACACACACACACACACACACACACACACACACATCTGTATTCCCCATGGGGCATAACAAATGTAAACTATTTAATTTAATATTTTCATTCAATTATTTTTATTAAATCAACTTCATTTGTGCCAATTTAAACGATTACTGAATGTAATCAATATAATAAAAAATGTACTGCATTAACTTGATTTATTCTGTTTTATTTTTATAAAATATTATAAAATATAATTTTATATATTATTTAACCAAGCAGGCAATTTATTTAAAATAGTAAAAAAAATTAAACTGTTGATATTTACAAATGTTAATAATTAACTGCGTTAATAAATTAATAAAAAATAAATTACTAAAACAATTTTACTTAAAAACCGAGGTGCGTAACGACCCGTGAATTGTGTCCACAGTTACACCCCAATATATATAGATATAGATAGACAGATAGAGAGAGAGCGAGAGAGAGAGAAAGAGAGAGAGAGATACTTCATACAGAATAACTTTCCCTTTCTTCCTTAGCCAACGTTTTTGCCTCAGGCACAAAAAAAAGTGCACTAGCGTTTCAGCTTGATGGTTATATTATCTGGACCTGAAACTACAGCACAGGTGTGTGAATGTTCCTGATGTATACAATGTATATCTACACCGACCAGGCATAACATTATAACCGGTGAGTGAATAACACTGATTATCGCTTTATCATGGCACCTGTTAGTGGGACAGCAAGTGAACATTTTGTCCTCAAAGTTGACGCAGGAAGCAGGAAAAAGCAGGAAAAATGGGCGAGAGTGAGGATTTGAGCGAGTTTTACAAGAACCAAATTGTGATGTCTAGACGACTGGGTCAGAGCATCAAAACTGCAGCTCTTGTGGGATGTTCCCGTTCTGCAGTGGTCAGTATCTATCAAAAGAGCTCCAAGGAAGGAACAGTGGTGAACCGGTGACAGGGTCATGGCCGGCCGGGGCTCACTGATGCATGTGTGGATGAAAATCTGGCCCGTGTGGTCCGATCCAACAGACGAGCTCCTGTAGCTCAAACTGCTGGCAGCAAAAAGGGACCAACACAATATTAGTATGTTATGCCTAATCAGTGACTTTGTATGTATGTATATATATGTATGTATATATATATATATATATATATATATATAGTTTCATTGTACTGTATATGATCACAATTGCAACCCATGGGATACCGCATGTTTATGTGATAATAATCCTAATCATCTCTACTTTTTAAAAACCCTTTAAAACACTCTCAATCTCTCTCTCTTGGTGTTTTAACACATCACACCGAATTGATCCTTCATTGCTTTCTTACCTCTCGCTCTCACACACACACACACACACACACACACACACACACACACACACACACACACACACACACACACACTTTCTCTCTGCTCTTATCTCTAGATCCCATTATTCACTAATCTGCTAATCTTGTAATTACAGAGGCACCTATTGATATTTCTGCTGATGAACAAATTGTTATTAATCCTTGGTGAATGACTCGGCTGGCAGGGTACGTTGTAGAACGAAAGACGCGAAATGGTAGTATGTGCGCTTTTATGAACGATGCTGAGCACAAACACATAAGTACTGAACGCTTCCATGCTGCAGATGCGCGCTGCAGCTTTCTACAAGCTAAAACTTTACTCTTCACATTCAAATTATAATAATTAGTCAGGCTAATCTAGAGTTTGCTAGCTTAATAAAAAAAAAAGAATGTATATAGAACTTAATTAGCTACACAATCGAATTGTTAGGCTAATCTTAGCCATCAGGTGAAACTGCATATCAAAAAACTTTCGCTAATGCTTTAAATGGCCCAATACATTGGCTAACCTAGTGATAATTAGCTTGTGAGGTAAATGTTTCTGGTGTCAGTAAGTTAAATGGTGTAATGTTTGCGATAACGAGTTAGCGTTAAATACACACCATCTGAAATGTGCAATAAATGGTCATGATGTGCTAAATCTGAGCATTAACAAGCTAAAAAAAGACACTTAATTATAATCTGTAAAAAGGTTTCATTTAACGATGTTGCGAAGTGTTTTATCGCTTACTTTGTTGCAACTGTAAATCCCTGACTCCCTCACGCTACTTTCTCTCTCTCTCTGAGAAAACAAAGTGCAAAAAACATGCTAAAAAGCCTTACTGACACTGGAGACTCCTTCCAAAAATTAGCTAGCATTTAATCAATGCTAAGATGTTTCTATTGTATAAAACCAGTGTTTTACACAATATAAGAAGAAAAAAACGCTAGCAGCAGGCTGAGAGCTGACAACGATGACTTTATTGCAGCACTTTACATAATAAGTAGACATATACACACACACACACACACGTTTAACACACACTTTTGTCGTCTTTACTTCCTATACCTACCCGGAGGGTGCGTTCCAAGCACCGCACTCTTACAATAAGCCTTTTATGCTTTCTCCCTTGAGATCAGCGCTCAGCACAATGGCTGCACACACATACCTACACACACACACAAACGAATGCACGTGTGTCAATCTGGCCCTTTGTTTGCGAAGCCTATCCTGAGGGCCATGCAATCGCAGCGTGAGAGTGAGGGCCTGCTGACAGGCGGCGCGTAAGAGAGCAGCTCGCTGTCAAAGCGCACAGCAAACACCTGCACTCGGCTCACGTTTACAAAAGACGGCAGCGGTGCAGCGCAGGGGTACCAGGAGCCACGTGCCAAGAGAGCAGGAAGTGACGGTCGGGGTGTGAGCCACGGATATACGAGGTCCTGTGAGTCTCCAGTCACGATTAGAGTCAGGTGCCGCGCTTAGAAAGGAAGTCGAATCTGTTGGCTAATTCTGAGATCTTTCGGATGGAGGTCTACAATTTTTACTACAGTTCTGACTGCAGTGTAACAAAACCAGGCCTGGTCGTCTCACCGTTATCCAGTTCTAGTGTTCAGGTCCTCATTTTATTGCACTTTGGACATCCGGAATGTTTTTGAGCACCTCTCTTGCCATCGTAGACAGAAGAAACATGTTTGATTTTAGACTGATAACCAAGAACCAGTACCATGTAAACACCAAAGAAAAGCTTAAACGACTAGATCCTAGAAAAGGTTTACATTTACAGTATCTCATTTAGAGCGACTTTCAATAATCTGAGCAGTTGAGGGTTAAGATCCTTGCTCAAGAGCACAGCAATGGTAGCTTGATAGTTTAGGATGAGACTCCACCCCCTGGAATCCTTGCTGCAGAACAAAAAAGACCAAATGTAGGAGTTGGATTAGATTTGGCTTTTAATAACGCCTAAGACTGCAACACACAAAATCTGTCGCCACCTTGTTAGTCTCCATTCAAGTGGGAGGGGCTAGATAATATCTGACCCCACCCCCTTAAATCCTTGTTGCAAATCCAAAAATCCAAGTGGAGGACCTGGACCTTCTCTGATTCCCATAACCCAAACCCCTAACCCTCAACCCTGCAGCATGTAGAGCTCAAACGTCCAGACTTGTTACTCTACACCCAAGTAGGAGGATTCGACTGGACACCCCCTGGATGGCGGATTTCGGCACCACGCAAAGAAATGTACTTCTCAAAACATGGGAAGCCTCACTCACAGCTAGCTTAGTGTCCCAGGAAAGAAAAAATTCCGACACTGTGTCGTGTTCAGCTGGTGCCGATCATCCTGTTGATGACTTGCACAAATGTCTGCACCTCCGTCAGCTGGCGCAGGAACAATCTCACGCTGGTTTGCAGGTGGAGGAAAAATGGAGGGTAGCCGGGAATATCAACAAGCATGCGAACAGATGCATAACAACATTGCGGATTCAGTTTCGGGAAAATATCGACACGATTTGACTCATCCCTCCAGACGTCACAGAGCAGGAGATGATGAAGAGGGTCACTTTGAACAGTGACGTCACGGGATGGAGAACGAATGAACACAAGGCAATAGGCTGAAGGTTTATTAACACTGCATCACATGCACATCACTTTTCCAGGGTTTTTATTTTTTGGTCTGTCATTGTGAGTTTCAGCAGTCAGATGTAATCAGTGCCGCTCACGCTGACTCACCGGGTGCCTAATCCTGCGCATATACATGCATTATTAATGCTAACATGTTTGATTGGCTGAGAGCGAGAGAGAGAAAGAGGGAGAGAGAAAGGGAGAGCGTGAGAGAAACAAAGGGAACGAGAGAATTAAACGTTAAAAGGAAAGTGCGAAGGTGTCAGGCCACAGAGATACACTCCGAAAAATGTTACTCCAGTAAAAGTAAAAGTGTCCCTTTAAACTTTCATTTGAGTCAAAGTACAAAAGTATTTGCCCTCAAATTTACTTAAGTATCCAAAGTACTATGATTCATTATGGCTATAATCTCTCTCTCTCTCTCTCTCTCTCTCTCTCTCTCTCTCTCTCTCTATACCTCCACTGTACAGACTGTCGCGCAACTCCAAATCGCGGTACACTGTTCTCGCAATATCCTCTCTGGCTCTTATTTAAAGCCAGTGCTCGAATTGAGGGGGGGCTGGCAGGATCCCCTTGGGGGGTCCCCAAGATTATTTTTAGTAAAAAATATATGAATTACACAACAATTGGGGACCGCCATAAGACGTGACTCAATTCCAGCACTGTTTAAAGCCATAGTACATCCTCGATGATGTAAAACTTCACTCCCTACACTATTAATAAAAAAATACAATTTTATCCACTCAAAAATAAAAAGGATTTCGCAAAATGTAGTTGAGTAAAAAGTACAATATTTGACTTTGAAATGTAGTGAAGTTAAAGCGAATGTCTCCCCAAACAGAAAATACTTGAGTACTGACATGCGAAAGTACAGATACGCAAAAAACGCTACTTAAGCACAGTAACGGATTACATTTGTTTCGTTACTGTCCACTGTCCACCACTGAAAATATTTATAACAAAAAAGAAAGTAAAGAAATATGATATGAACTGACATTAATTTGAAAAAAAAAAAAAGGAATAGATGAAAGAATCAAAGACCTAAACAAGAATCACAGGAAAAACCATGGAGGACTAATGTGAGCCCATGAGTGCTATGAAGACACAGGCTTTTGTCTCTACTCGATTTTTACCTAAACTCAGATTTTGTTTTCCGTATTTACCGAATTGCTGCCACTTCCTGTCATCGCTAACGTTTTTACGACAGTCTAGCTGTATGGATTCTTTTGCGTTTCGCTTCAAGAATTTTTTTCTCAGAAATTCACATTGTGACAATTCCACATATCGAGGGAGTGAACAGACGAATAAAGGATGATAGGGATTAATTAATTGATGAATAAATAAATCTAAAGAATAAATAAATAAATAAATATCTTGTGTAATCCTTAAATGCAGACATTTGTTAAAATATGCTGAAATAACAGTTACGCAGAACACGGCTGTAGAATATTCAATATTTAATGTAAAAAACACACACAAATCTGTTTTACCCAAATGTGGTCTAATAATTGTAAACTATTTCACTACATCACACACAAATTTTTATTTCATCAATTTAATTTGTACTAATTTAATCTAATACACAATTTAATTAATATCTTTTTTTTAAGTGTATTTATATCAAGTAAATCATTGTAAAGAACTATTATGGATATTATGGATATTATGTATATATATATTATGGATAAGTGGTGTCAATAATTGCAATTTTATAGTATGTAACTCTAGTTTCTTTTCTATACCCCCTGGCCTTGTTGTGTATGTTTCCAAGTTTAATCATTTAAAAAACAAACAAACAAATAAAAAATATATATATACCCAAAACTGCCTTGAATTGTTTCAACATACTTCAGACAGGAAATCTGTGTATCATGTGTATTACCAATTGGGTTTCCATTACAGATTGAGTAATGACAGCTATATATATATATATATAAAATGCTAAGCAGCAGTGAATTGGAATCAGGAGGTGTGTGCTCTGTAACATGTGATCAAGTGCAATGGCTGCTGGGAAATCTAGTTGATGGTAGGAGAATTATCACCAGCAAGCCAGAATTGTATTTTTTTTGTCTTAAACAGCAAGGTGTTGAGTAAAAAAAAATTTGGAGATACAGATTTGGAACTGCAGAGCCTCTGTGCTGTGTGTGTGAGGCGTCGACGTTAATGTGAGTTATGATTATGAAAACTGCAGAGCTATTTATCCTTAGGGAGAGAGAGGCGCTGACACATGGCAATGTTTCTCTGCTCTGCCTGGGGCTCAGACCTGCAGGCACTCCGGGAGCATGTGTTGTGTGTGTGTGTGTGTGTGTGTGTGTGTGTGTGTGTGTGTGTGTACACTCATTTAAATGGAAGGCTTGTCGTGGTCTTGGACCACAAAAGGAGCCAAGGAAGGTCTGTGCATGCAGCAAATATGCATATGAAAATGGGAACATTACAAAAGGAATGCAGCATTGGCACCAAGAAAAGAAGCAGATGCAGCAGGAAGACAAACACGGGAAGAAAAGGTGTGAAGGGAAGAAATGTGTGCCTGTCTGTGTGATGTTTTTTTTTTTCTTCATCTCTGTGTCCCCATGTTGATAGGAAAACGTGGAATAATGTGTTGAAGTTTTCTCAAAGAAAGGTGTACACTCAAAAATAGAAATGGTGTGTTGTATGTGTGTGTGTGTATATGTGTGTGCACATGTGTGTAAGCCCTAGGTAATAAGGGTAAAGTCAGAAGCCAGGTTGTGGTCTCTTGTGTTTTAGATCATGTGAATGAGACAGAACAAAGTCATAACGAGCTTCCAATTAAAAACTCCTAATTCAGAGCTCTAGAGACTGACTACACCCCTACCACTACCTAGAGACTGCTAACAACGAGTGTGTATCTGTCTGTTTGAGACAACAAGGATATGCAGTCTGGGCGTGTAATCAAAGAATCTGATAATAATATGAATGATTTGAATCCAGCGCTGTGCAGTATAACACAACACAGGTGTGTTCAGCAGGGCAAGAAAACCACGCCTAAGCCACACCCTGATTCACTCTAACAGGTGAGCAACAAAGGCCACGCCATTCTTCTCTGGAACTGTCAAATACAGAGATCACGCCTTCCACACTGAAACTGGCAGGCACAGAAAGGCCTTCATCCAAATTGGCAGGCACAGAGGCCACACCCCCTTTGCTGAAACTTCAAAACAGAGTTCGCATGTCTTACACTGAAACTGTCACAGAGCCCATGCCTTCTTCCCCAAAACTGGCAGGCAAAGCAGCCACACCTCCTTTACTCAGACTTTCAGATATAGAGGTTTCACTTCCTTTACTGAAACTGATAAGTCATGCCTCCTTCTCCGAAATTGGCACGTCCATAGACCACACCTCCTTCAGTCAACCTGACCAGCAGGGAGGCCATGCCTCCTTCATCAAAATGGTCAGACATGGACCATGCCTCCTTCACTGAAATTGGATGGCATAAAAGCTACGCCCTTTTAACCAAAATTCCCAGGTATAGCCCACCCCTCCTTCAATGAATCTGGAAGGCAGAGAGGTCCCACCTCCTTCACTAAGACCGACTGGCAGAATTTTACAAAATGTTGCTTTGGAGCTTAGAGCCAGCCATGGTACGGTGCCCTGGGAGCAGAAAGGGTTAAGTGCCTTGCTCAAGGGCTCAACAATGGCAGCTTGGCAGTGCTGGGGCTTGAACCCCTGACCTAATGTTCAGTAACTCAGAGCCTTAACCACTGGACTGCCATTGAATCTGATTCTGAGTCTGATTCTGAATTTTTACGTTCATTTTCACTGTCGGCTTGTCGGAGTTTAGAAATTGGTCAATGCTGTGAGATCTTTTGTTTCCATGCCATGAAATTCTCAAACCTTTCCAAATTCAAAGCACTGTGTCCATACTGCTACATTCCCACAAGGCTATGTTTGCTTTTTCTTTCTCATGTAAAGTACATTATCGAATAAAAAGGTATAGGAAGGTCATTTTAAAGCCTCAATTGCCGTGCCTAAATGAATCGATGAAGCAGACAGCGTTCATTCTTCCACTGACATAAAAACCCAAAGAAACCCAAAAAGCCATTAAATGAAATGAGGCAAACACACCTAATTGTGCATGAAGCGACTGTCGATTGTCCTTAATGTGACTCGGAGTGCGGCACGAGGCCAAATTACTTCAGGTTGTCATGTTCCTCTAAATCACTGAGCAGGTCCCACTTTGGACCGGTTACTCTCCAGTACATCTCCATGGAGTAGATGCGCTCAATTAAACAAGAGAGCTGGGCCAAATCAAATCAAATGTGTACTCAATGCTAGGGTTGTAAAGATGAGTTTGTGTTCGAAAGCACCATAACTCGTACAAAAACGAACATGGAGGTTAGGATACGGATATCGATACGACAGCGCGATGAAAAGTCATGAGATAAGACAGCTGTACAAGACTAGCTACATGATACAGCTTGCTAACAATTGCAAAGCATTGCATGCCTTACCTATAGCAATGCTAATATTAGGCTAAAATAAATTTTAACGCAAAATTTCCATAAAAGTTCCATATGTAATATGAATGATTGATATTAATATATTATTATATATTTATACAAATAAAGGGTTCAATTGTTGTAATAGTGTTATTTTTTTCTTCTTCTTCTTCTTTCGGCTTCTCCCATTAGGGGTCGTCACAGCGGATCATCCGTCTCCATACCCCCCTGTCCTCCACATCTGCCTCTTTCACCCCAACTACCTGCATGTCTTCCCTCACCACATCCATAAACCTCCTCCTCAGCCTTCCTCTTTCCTTCTTCCTGGTGGCTCCATCCTCCTACCGATATACCCCATTTCCTTCCTCTGCACGTGTCCACATGGTGTTATTTTTTCTATGTTATTTATTTAAAATTTTTCAAAAAGAGTCTCAGTGCTTTGTAGGATTAGTACCTTTTCTCTTTTTCTGTGAAGTTCTCTCTGTACTTATATATTATTAATCCGAATCAGAAAAGGTTTTCCTGCAAAGTGCCCTCACACCGACAAGGAATGTGTTTTGATGACAGAAGCTTCTACGGAATTGAAATTAAGAAAGATTTATACATTTATACAGTCACGATGACTTCTGTGCATCTTACAGATCTAATATACAAGTAATTAGTATATCAGGTAACAAAAGCTAAAAAAAAAAAAAAAACGTCGAAGGGATTAAAAATTGCAACATTCAAGAGTTTTACATTTATGGCATGTGGCATGAATGTAAATCTATGTAAGTCTAGATAGACTTACATTTCTCTCATTCATACAACTGAGCAGCAATCGGGTTAAGAGCCGTGCTCAGGGGCCCAGGAGTGGCAAAATGGTGTGGCTGGGATTTAAACTCACGACCTTCGGATCCAAAGTGGTTCCTGTGGTAAATTGGCATATGTACAGACAAAAATCCATTATGTCATACAATAGAATTCTTACTCTGTAAATCCTCCTAGCAGCTTATTACATTAATTATAAGAATATGAAGAGAAAAAAATGTGTAAAGTGTACAATGCCGTACAGCAGTGGTCCCAACTCCCGGTCAATTGGTACCGGGCCGCACAGAAACAATACATAACTTAACGTTACTTCCTTTTTATTTATTGTCTGATTCTGAACGATGTTTTATTTTGGAAAATGACTGGATTCTCTCCGCCACACCTGTCGATGACTCACTCTTGATGCATGTCATGATGCCTCGGTCACATGTCTTACCTCCATCCGCTACCTTCCTAAAGGGGCTGCTCCGGCCGCTAACACATAATACATTACTGCTGAATTGAAACCCCCAAGTGAGCAAAATGAACAAAAAACACACAGTGGATTCACTTTTTATTATATTGAGAAAATACCAGTTTTTATGCCGGCCGTATCATTTTATTGTGTTGTATTTATCCGCCACACCTTAAAGGCCGGTCCGTGAAACTATTGTTTGACATTAAACCGGTCCGTGGCGGAAAAAAAAGGTCGGGGACCGCTGCCGTAGAGTACAGAAGGAGACTGGGTCCATGTTGGGAAAGAGGTAGCTAGTGGTTAAGAGGTTCAGATTTGATCAGAAGTTTGGGAGTTCAAATCCCAGCCCCACCAAGCTGCCACTGCTGGACCCTTGAGCAAAGTCCCTAACCCTCAACTGCTTCGTTGTATGAATGAGATCATTGTAAGTCGCTCTGGATAAGAGCATTCGCCAAATGCCATAAATGCAAATGTTGCTATTCTCATTTGTAAAGGAGTGAATATGTGAGGTATTGGAAAGATAGTAGTAGTAGTAGTAGTAGTAGTAGTAGACACCTCTCAGGATCAGAGGTAATCTGTGTCTGCAGTAGATGGGGGTCACAAGCTTGATGGCCTGTGCGCAAAAACTATTTTTCAGCCCTGAAGTTATGACTTTAACACTCCTGTAGCGTTGTCCTGATGGTCGGAGTGTAAAAAAAAAAGGCTGTGCTGGGGGTGACTGTTATACTTGATTGCTCTCTTGAAGACTCTGGACTGGTACAGGCTCTCCAGTCCCTCCAATATGTTCAGTAGTAATTGAAAATATTGTAGTTGTTGGCAAGTGACTGATGTAAGAAGAATCATACACTTTGGGCTGTGCCTTTATAGGAAAAGGGGATACTATTTGGATAATAAAATGAATTTTAACATCGCATCACACCACCATGGATTATTGTTCTGTAGCCGAGCAACCTTGTTGTTCCGCGTACCGTCCTTAAACCTTCCTTCCTTTTCTATTAGAGCGGCTGCCGCTCATGCATTCGGTGTTAACTAGACTCCGATCTCAACATTAGCAACAAAGCCGAATCAGTTCACATCGTACTAAAATTAGCATTGCCGAGGACAAAGGGGACAGTGATCCGAGTAGAGAGCTCTACACACCACGGCTGCTCCATGGCTTCTCACACATCCTGCGCTAAAACAAAGAGGGCGGACGAAATTGCTCTTTCGTTTCTGTCCAATTATCAAGGACACGCAGCTTCCTTTGGTGCCCACTCGCTCTCTCGACTCCCTGACCATGGTTGTAATCTGAGACACCTGGAACACACACACACTTGCGCACACACATCTGGCTTTTATCTTGGTGCCAGACTTGGGTGTGTGTGTGTGTGTGTGGCTTCCAGGTGCCAGCATCTCTCACAGCGCTCATGCTGCCATTTTGAATCGCGTGCCGAGATGAAGAACGTCCTCCTTCAGGGTGCCTGCTTGAGCGCCTGCCAAAGGTCCGTACCCAGCGGGCAAAACTGGTGGATCAAATACACCGGGCCCCAACCAATCAGCAGCGGCGGTTTAGTGCCCAGCAGCCATTTTCTCTTCACGCTCACATTGTTAGCAGACCGACTGACAGACTAAAGGCCTATTCACTCTTTCCACACAATGAGAACAAATATCACAAAAGTAGAACATTTGATGAGATTGTTTTTTTCCCAGTCGGATCTGTAGTCCAGCTGTTTGGACAAAAAAATCTTTTTAAAGAAATTGTTGTACTTCGTCACAGAACGTGATTTGATAATGAGTCCTTGACGTTCACAGAAATTCATGCTTTTTAAATCGAATCTTATTAAAATCTTAAAATCGAGAATAATGTGCTTCAATTTTTCAAACAAATCAAGCAATCGCATTTAGGACCCAGTTCTATCTATAATAAACCGAAACGCTGTCCATTATGCTAACACACTATAAGAATGATTTATAGGGAAAATTACTCATTTATTATAATAAATAAATAAAGTTAATGATAATAAAATCCAGTGTTACAATTTGAACAATTGATTTATCATAGGATTTTTTTCCCCTTTGAAGTTTTTCGACTGAAGGGCGCACTTCCTTCACATCGGGCCTAAGACCATCCTTTCCCCGGAAAAAAAAAATCACAATATCGCACGACCACTTGACATTGAGTTTTTGAAATGCTCACAGAAATTCATGCTTTTAAATAAAAAAAAGTGTCTTATTTTTTTAAAAAAATAGTCAAATCTGATTGGTTGTGCTGACTGTCATAACAGCCTTTATATAAGACCACTGTGCGTCGCGTTCATCTTTTTTTATTTTTTATTTATCCACATTTGAAAAACTAAATGTGAAGTACTATGCCGTCATTCCTTTCGTGATTTACTGTTGAAAGCAGGGAAAAAAAGAAAAAAAGGCGTTTTACTGTTTGACTGCACACATAAAGAGGAAATGACTAAGCTGTGAAATCTTTCCATTGGTTTAATTTTTTACAAATTTTACACCAATTATGATCAATGCCCTAAAAGGAACAATATTTCCAATCTAACATTCAATCCTGACCTTGAAGTAAAAGTGAATTTCATTGGGGGTCTTTTCTCAGGACGAACTGTTCACTCTGGAGACATTGGCGCAAAGGGTGAATAATATAATACACATTAGAGCAACGTGTTCAGAGATTGCAAGCACACAAACACACACACACACACAGACACACACTCCTCACAATCTACTATGAGAGAGATAGCGAATAGGGGACATGAGAGGGAAAACGAGGAAGAAAGATGGACACTAAAAGAAAGATAAATCGGGTGTGAATCTGTGTGTGTATCACTGTGATGGATACCAGGGGAGAATTCTTCTGCCTGGTGCCCAGTTTTGTGCCCGAGGACAGGCTTCAGAGCTACTGTGAGAAAGCAGTGAAATTAGTGGTTAAATGGACAAATGAATGAATAAATGAATGAATGGAATGAAGCGGTACTTTACGGTGTGGCCATTTATCCATCCATCCGTTGATATGGCATCATACACTTGAAATTAACCTTCCTGACTTCCGGAGTATATCGCAGGAAGTCTAGTATAGAATGTACTATATACTAGGACAGGGGCAGGGTGGGGCCTAATGGGGGGGCAAGATGGGACCTGGGGGCACAGGGTTGTCTGGAGATTTTGTGTGTGGTATTACATTGTAATAGACATGTGCACAGAGAGAGAGAGAGAGAGAGAGAGAGAGAGAGAGAGAGAGAGAGAGA
>JAAIIK010000451.1:3937427-3964437 GCA_014706435.1 Silurus glanis | reverse complement strand
GTGTGTGTGTGTGTGTGTGTGTGTGTGTGTGTGTGTGTGTGTGTGTGCATGTGGGTGTGAGTGTGAGTGTGTGTGTCTTCATGGGGGCCTCATTACAATAGGAGTCTGGAGCAATTTTGGCACTTTGGGCACAAATGTTCTTTAAGGTTAGGAGTAGGTATGGTATTACGTTGCCATGGAAACACCAACACGATGATAGTAAAACATGGCGGTGTGTGTGTCCGTGTGCTCATGATGAAGCACGACCACACAGGTCCCAAAACACTTCACCATTAAGCATCGTTTGAGCCACTCGACTGAAGGCTCTCCTGGCGTTGGGCTTTATTTAGCGTGCCGAGGCCGGCGCTGCTTTTAGAAGCTCTATAATTAAGAGGAGAGAGAGGACCCGGGCACTGGCGGAAAAGCGATAACAGGAAGGACATCTATACGAGTACTCTGTGTTTGTGTGTGTGTGTGTGTGTGTGTGTGTGTACTCTTTGCTCCTGCTGCAGTGTGTGAGAGCTGAAAGCAGCCTCAGGGTTTTTTTTGTGCAGGACAAAAGAAACACACTGGAACTTTTTATTCAAACTGCAGTTACATTCAAGTCATTCAGTGAGCGACTAAACAGTAACTACAAGAACATGCACATACACAGCGCACTTCGATTCTCAATTCTGATTGGGCAGAAAATGCTCATTCATTTTCTATAACAGCAGCTCCGACACTAGTTCCTGCTGTCATACCATTCACGGGTTTATAACAATATGCTCGTTCTAATATGGTATGGTTTCTATAGCAACGCTTCATTCATTGGGAATGTCAACCTTTTATTAAAACAGGTTTGTTTTTAAATGGAACAATATTTAATAAAGAGAAATTAGGAATACTTTGTTGCTGTCTTATCGCCTCTTCTGGACGACGTTCCCGTTGTCAGTGGCTGTGATTTATCATTTGAAAATCAAAAAGACCGACTGACCAATCAGACTCAAGTATTCTACAGAAAGATGGTTTTACTTGTCAAATGTACAAATTCTTTCTTCACATGTCCCAATTTTTTGGAAAGCTGGGGTCATAGCGCAGGGTCGGCCTTAATACCCTGGAGCAGAGAGGGTTAAGGGCCTTGTTTAAGGGCCCAAAAGTTTGTCACATTGCAGGGGTCTTGAACCGAAAACCTTCTGAACAATAATCCATAAACTTAACCATTGAGCATTTCACTTTTTTGTGTGTAAATATACATATATAAAACTTGACACATATTAATGATAACCATTAAAAAAAGGCTGTTCCAGTATTCTAAAACTCTGAGACTCCATTATTCTGAGTGTCTTTTGTGTGTTTAATAATAAAAGCAACAGGAAACTTATCTGATTTGTCCAATGTTTAGGTTTGGGGATTATTTGAAACATTGGAAAAAGGAGAAATAATAGACTTCAGGTTACGCCGTTATAGGAAAAGAATCAACAAATCGTCGCAATATATTTGAAAACTAATGAGCAGTGCATGTCTGGATGCCATATGTGTTATACTGTAAATCACTTAAAAATTGTGTACCTTATTATCCCAGTGTAACATTCACAGTAGTGCCCCCCAATACACACACACACACACACACACACACACACACGAAAACTTTAAAAGACGTTAAGCCCTGAGGTAAAAACACACAGACCTCCCAAGCAACACTGAGGGAAGAAAGCAAGCGAGTCACCCACATGCCATATAAAAGCACACAGAACAAAGGGAACCGAAACGCTGAATTGATGGAGGGTTCGAGACTACAGCAGCATCATGGTGGTCCTTCGCCTCTCTCTTCTTATATACCGCCCATGCTTAATTCAATGCTTAGTAAAGCAAGCCCTACCACCCAGCTCCTGTGTGCATGCCTCACACCTTCACCTAGACTAGAAGTTCACGTGCGCGCACGTGCATCTGTATCTGCACGAGCTACGCCCATGTGAGCGCGTCGGACTCCTCGAGAGAAATCGATATCATGATGACACCATCTTTCATAGAAAAAGACAAAGCCCAGACGAGTGACCACTTAGTTCGGCGTGTGAAGCCTGCAGATTTGATCTTGCGCGCTTGTGAAAACGGTTCCGAAGTGCATGTCTGAGGAAATCTCCGTCATCGTTAGGGCTTTGTCAGACCTCCTACGAAAGCCGTATCCCTGGAGTTCATGGCGCACTCGAGCATGTAGTCCTCTCCCATAGTCAGCATTAATGATTCAGAATCACAGCTCGTGGACACGGAGCTAAGGATGTGAAAAATAGAGTTGTGTTCCTGTGAATGATGTTCTGGCCAAGTGACTAGATTGGGAATGCTCCTGCCAGAGTTTGAGGTGTAATGAGGACTTAAAGTGAGTAAGGCTTCAAATTGTGGGCATTTACCTCATATTCCCTTTACATTTTACTCATCTTTCCCCTTACATTATCCTCACATTTCCCACCACATTCCCCCTACATTTCAATCACTTTCACCTCACATTTTATTCACACCCCCTTGTATTTCCCTTTACATTTCTATCAAATGTCCTTTATGTCAGTGAAGACAATATTAAGATAACAAAACCATGTACTATTCATTAGTGCCTATTAATAAATAGTCTTGATCTAGGCACGATTAAAGACTTTTTTCCAACAGTAACATGACAAATGAAAGTAATATCAAAGATAAAACTGATTTTGTAAACAGGAAACTCACTGCATGTGCACGTTCTAAGGTCATAGAGTCATACCACAAGATCTAGCTATGGGCAAAATTACTCCCACTTCAAACGCTCTTAACTGAATCATATGCACCTCAAGAACACAGCTAGTTTTTGACCTTAAGCTCGTGGAGCAGCTCTGCCAAATCCAAGAACTGCCTCGTACTTTCTTCCACCTCCTACTCATTGCTTTAGGATTCAGATATCCGTAACAGATAAAAGAAAAAAATACCCATCACTATGTGATAGTCCTTTAAGCTGCCTCTTCTTTCTTCACATTTCTCCTCGCATTTCACCTCACATTCCCCTCACATTCCCCTCGCATTCCCCTCACATTCCTAATGCATTTCCCTCTCATACTTTTCTCATGTTCCCCGTAAGTTTTTCCCTCAGTTTTTCTTATAATTCACATGCATTTACCTCACGTTTACTATGGCTTTTCCCCTCACATTGACTCTCGCATTTCCCTCATATTCCTGATGCACTTTCCCTCACATTCTCCACACATTTACACTGAATTCCGCTCACAGTTCCCATATATTCCTCACACATTTCACTCATATTCCTCACACATTTCCCTTAAATTCCCCTTTTCCCACAAATTTCCCCTCGAGTGTCCCTTACATTCCTCACACATTTCCTCTCTCATATTCCCGACGCAGTTTTCCTCAATTTCCCCATGTGTTTTCCCTCACATTTATCATATTCCCCACAGATTTCCGCTTATAATTACCCTCACACTTCCATTCACATTTCCCTCACATTCCTTACACATTCCCCCTCACATTCCCCTCATGTTAAGAGCTGCTATTTGTCAATGGTGCAAATACAAAACGGGACTAGGATTATACACAGCATCACTTTTTTGGCAAGCTGGTCTGGCTCTTTTACTTCAAAAAGACTTATTGCTCTGGAAAAATGTGTTTGTGTTTTCCTTTTTACAGTCCTATTTCTTCATTTAAGCCTGAAATGCTCAAATTCAAAAAGCCTCCATACACAACCCTGTAAACATGGAGACACACTTGGGTGTTATGGGCCTCTGATTAACCAGGCCATCTATATCTTAATGCTAATGCTACACTGATCACCTGAACCTCCCTGCTGTCTTATCACACAGATAATACCTCTTCCCCTCCCACTAGGCCACAATTAGCATTTGTTCTTTGCTCCCATCCCAGACCTCTGAGTTTCTTTCAGCTCGTGAGGAAACCTCGACCAAACAGAAGAGGTCGTATGTACAGTCACGTCAGACCCTGTGTTTCTGCTTTGTCTGCTCAGACTGTGTCTCCTGAGCACATACCAATTATCCTTCCTGTTTGCTTACGTTCACACTCCTATCAAACTCATAATAAGACTTGGGCCAGACTGTGCAGCACACTGGAGCTACTTGCCTGGGCAGCTAATTAACAAATGTATGATTTATATCTTCTATACCAGAAACATTATCTATAGCAAATAGCAGGCTTTTAAAAATGTACCTCTCACCTAGGGTCTGATATGTGCCCTAGCTTTGAGGAAATGCAACAAAAGGTGATCGGGAGAAGTAGAAAGATGTCGTTAGGTTTTGTAAGTGGGGATTTAATGAGGAGGAGCGGCCGGCTGATCCCCTACAAATCCCCACTTTTCGTAGTAAAAGCCAAAAGCCAAGCCTCACTTCCCATCTTCACCGTTAACAAAGAGCAGAAAAATAAGGAGGTAGAAAAAAAAATCGCTAGGGGCAGACAAAAAAGAAAACCCGCTCTTTCAGAGTAAATCGATAAATAAGGTGCGCCTGTTGTCCTCGACGCAGTAATCTCCGCCACAGCAAATCTCATGCGTTGCCGCGCCATCACGTTTAAGCAGGATTATCTCCACTGACACCGTGAGTTCATTTGTTTATTCAGATGAATTTCACTTTTTTTTTCCCAATTACACTGAACTGCACTGGAAGATTCAGAGGTACGTTTAATAAAAAAGATACGGGAGAAAAAAACAAGGCCGTAGGCTGTGTTATAAAGGGGTTTGCTGGTTGAGTCTGGACATGTTGCTGGCAGACAGATCAGGCAGAGCTTGAGTTCATCTTTTTTTTTCTGTGGTTTATCATACACCCACCTGAGCATCAGAGCATGAAGTGAATCAATACAGATGACGTTTTCTGCGTAATTTATCAAGAAAATCCCTTTAATAAGCTTTAAGGATATTTGCAAAGCCAAAACTGCTGCTTTGTGGAGGTTTCTCACTCTGGATATAGTTATGCAATACATTTCTCTCGTCGTCTGACTTCTGAGAAAACGAGTGCGATTTGCCACAAAAGACACAGAGACACTCATATATTTCCACACAACCGATTTAGAGCCGCTGCTGCACCCTGATTCAGGTGTCAAGAATGTTTCACGGTGTTAGACTGAGCAATTCCAGCCGTCTCTTAATATTAGGACTTGTCACAGTACGAGTATGAGATCATCGCAATAAAGCATGGTTATATAATCGTACTTTTTTTGACCGCTCGTGCTTTAAAGCGTCAATCTAGGCGCTAATTTTCTGCACCTTGCTTGGCAAAGCATGCATTCTCTAAGGGTACCATAGAGAGAACAAAGAATGTCCCCTTGATGCTACCACTTCAGCAATAAGCTAAAGCTTTGTTCCTGTATTTCTGGGGGAGATTGAGTTGGGGTTGTGATTTCCACTGAAATGCAGGTTGTTGTTTCCAAAAACTAGGTCTACAATAATGAGAGATTTCCAGCAGAGCTTAATCATACGGTGACAATCATGCTAGTTAGAGGCTGCCGAGTTCGCTGCTTCTCCAACCGAATCTTTTTGTCATTCCTAATTAAGCAAACGTGGCTTTCATTAACAGGCAGATATTTGGTCTAATGTTTAACCCCGTCAAGGTTTGATGGATGTTCATCTGGCCTCCCCTCCCCTCCCCTCCCCTCCCTTCCTGTCTCCAGCGAGCTCCCAGAGGCCATGTTTTCATACTCACATTACAAACAATTACACACATTTCCCCCGATCCCTATTGGTTCTGCAGTTCCATCCCCCCCCCCCCCCCCCCACGCCATCAGCTGGTAGGCCACACCCACTCCCAACAGATGTCCTCAGATTGGAGTGAAATGACAACAAAAGACCTTGAAAAAAAAAGCCTCCCAGGCTACCCATCATGCCCCAACCCCCAAGGCCTCATACAAAAGGAAGAGGATTAGCCTCTTTTAGCACATGAAAAAGCATCCCCCCTCCCCACCCTCCACACTCACCACCATCACTCCTTCAGATTCACATTTGGCACCGATGGAGTGACTGTACCCTTCTTTCTTCTCTTCAATCACCCCAAACAAAGCCCTCTTGCCCCCAGGCTTGCATCCAAGCCTAACGGATGCAACGACAGCTTTAGCCAGCTTAGTCCAACTCAAATCGAGTCTCTATTAATGCGCTAGGCTTAAAACAACACTGCTAAAGTCGGTGTGACACCAAACAGGAGAGCCGTCAAGCTATGAATATTCTGCAAAAACAACGCTACAATTATTGCCACCCTTCATATTCTTAGTTTTTCAGTTTTCTATCTATTAATGCGCACTTTATCTTGCAAAAGCAGGACTCCATTTGTCAATCTTTCACTCTTTAAATCTGACAACAGGTCATTCTGTAGTTGATGTGCCACTCCAGCTAGTCATTAAGATCAACGCCTCCGAATGGAATATAAACCATCCACCCTCACCCAAAGTGGAGAATAAATGGGCCAGTCACATATGGCCCCCATGACCTCCAGCTGTGAAGAATGGACTTGCTCGGAGAAGCTCCCAAGCTTCATAACTCAGGCTACAGTGAGTTTATGACAGGCCCACATTGTCTGAACACTCCATCATCTCAGGCGTTCCAGCTGGCCATCATGTTTAAAATGCTAAATGTAGGCCAAGTGGAAAAAAAAAAATCACACGTGCACAGAAACAACCTGCTCTCTCGCCCCTGACATGTGTTAATCAGGAGGCACCCTAGAACAGCACAAGCGTAAAAATGGTGTCTAGGGAGGGAGAGGGACAAAGGGTGTGTGATGGTCTGCTGGATCAAGATGCTTTACTGAAACCATCAAGCCAAGCTGTCTGAAATCCTCGGCGTCTGTTCAATCCCAGACCCTTTGGACTTGGCGGAGGTGGTACGCTACGTCACAGCTTTATCAGCTGGCCTCAGGAATGGACTGCATCAGCCAGTCACTCCATATCCACATCCGCACGCAGACGAGCGGCCAAAGAGGAGGATGAAATAAAACTAGTGGGATCAATCCTTTCGTCTGCGACGACTCCTGTAGCTCTGCTCCTTATCTTTTCAGAGCCGCTAACCCGCCGTTTCTTCTGTACAAGAGGCCAGCGAGTAAATACAATTTCGGTTCCCTTCTAAGAGATTATTTTTTTCCCTCTCGCTTTTCGTTTTTTTTTCTTCCTTCCAACATGCCCTGCTTCAAGAGATACCCGGCTTTTAGATCGTCTGTCGTTTGCAGAAGTTAATACAGACACCATCACGCTGACTGTTTGCCTGCAGCGATAAACACAAAGGTTAACCGGCTCTGATCTAGAAAACAGCACGCTTTATTTCTTATTCTTAGAAAATAATCTAAGTGTTCGCAACGCTCAGACACTCAGTCAGCATGGTAAATGGATATTTGACATGGTCCTGAACCGCTCACTCCACAAAATAAAAAAAAAGTAGCTAGCAAACAGTCGATTACACCACCTATTACGGTTATACCAGGGTGCTAATGAACCCAATTTCCGATACAGAAGCAGAGAAAAGAAAGAAATGATAATGTAGTAAACAAACATTCATGTATTCACATATGGAACTGCAATGAATGGCCATTTGGTGCCACTCAGACGAGTCTGGTTGCTCTAAAGGTTTCTTCATCATGCCATCTCAGGGAGATTTCCTGGCCAGAGACGCCACCGGCTTGCTCATTAGGGATAAACAATTAGAAGAAACTACCTCGTGTGCAATAAAATTACACATTCTCTTATAGAACCTTATTACCGCTTTATTTGTGTAAAGCTGCTTTTTAGACAAGGTCCATTGTAAAAAAAGTGCTAAAAAAAACAATTTAATTGAATATGTATATTGTGTTATTTGAAAATGGCATCTTCTTGAGATGTCTTATCCTCTGCACAATCTTTGCACAGTTATACTGTATATTACTATATATACCATGTATTATTAACTATGGCACCTTCTGTACATTAATCACCCTCACCCCTGTACATATGGACCCATACCCTTATTTAACACAATGCTATTTACTGTAAATAGCCCACTTACAGTGGGTACGGAAAGTATTCAGACCCCCTTAAATTTTTCACTCTTTGTTATATTGCAGCCATTTGCTAAAATCATTTAAGTTCATTTCTTTTCCTCATTAATGCACACATAGCACCCCATATTGAAAGAAAAACACAGAATTGTTGACATTGTTGCAGATTTATTAAAAAAGAAAAACTGAAATATCACATGGTCCTAAGTATTCAGACCCTTTACTGTGACACTCGTATATTTAACTCAGCTGCTATACATTTCTTCTTATCATCCTTGAGATGGTTCTACACCTTCATTTGAGTCCAGTTGTGTTTGATTAAACTGATTGGACTTGATTAGGAAAGCCACACACCGGTCTATATAAGACCTTACAGATCACAATGCATGTCAGAGCAAATGAGAATCATGAGGACAAAGGAACTGCCTGAAGAGCTCAGAGACAGAATTGTGGCAAGGCACAGATCTGGCCAAGGTTACAAAAAAATTTCTGCTGCACCTAAGGTTCCTAAGAGCACAGTGGCCTCCATAATCCTTAAATGGAAGACGTTTGGGACGACCAGAACCCTTCCTAGAGCTGGCCGTCCGGCCAAACTGAGCTATCGGGGGAGAAGAGCCTTGGTGAGAGAGGTAAAGAAGAACCCAAAGATCACTGTGGCTGAGCTCCAGAGATGCAGTCGGGAGATGGGAGAAAGTTGTAGAAAGTCAACCATCACTGCAGCCCTCCACCAGTCGGGGCTTTATGGCAGAGTGGCCTGACGGAAGCCTCTCCTCAGTGTAAGACACATGAAAGCCCGCATGGAGTTTGCTAAAAAACAGAGAAATAAGATTCTCTGGTCTGATGAGACCAAAATAGAACTTTTTGGCCTTAATTCTAAGCGGTATGTGTGGAGAAAACCAGGCACTGCTCATCACCTGTCCAATACAGTCCCAACAGTGAAGCATGGTGGTGGCAGCATCATGCTGTGGGGGTGTATTTCAGCTGCAGGCACACGACGACTGGTTGCAATCGAGGGAAAGATGAATGCGGCCAAGTACAGGGATATCCTGGACGAAAACCTTCTCCAGAGTGCTCTGGACCTCAGACTGGGCCGAAGGTTCACCTTCCAACAAGACAATGACCCTAAGCACACAGCTAAAATAATGAAGGAGTGGCTTCACAACAACTCCGTGACTGTTCTTGAATGGCCCAGCCAGAGCCCTGACTTAAACCTAATTGAGCATCTCTGGAGAGACCTAAAAATGGCTGTCCACCAACGTTTACTATCCAACCTGACAGAACTGGAGAGGATCTACAAGGAGGAATGGCAGAGGATCCCCAAATCCAGTTGTGAAAAACTTGTTGCATCTTTCCCAAAAAGACTCATGGCTGTATTAGAGCAAAAGGGTGCTTCTACTAAATACTGAGCAAAGGGTCTGAATACTTAGGACCATGTGATATTTCAGTTTTTCTTTTTTAATAAATCTGCAACAATGTCAACAATTCTGTGTTTTTCTGTCAATATGGGGTGCTATGTGTACATTAATGAGGAAAAGAAATGAACTTAAATGATTTTAGCAAATGGCTGCAATATAACAAAGAGTGAAAAATTTAAGGGGGTCTGAATACTTTCCGTACCCACTGTATGTACTTCTGGTTAGATGCTAACTGCATTATGGCTCTGTACATGTACTATGCACAATAAAGTTGAATCTTATCTGATCTAATCTAAAACAGGAATTGTTTTGTGCTGCTACTTAAATGTTTCCACAAGTGGAAAACTAATAAGTGCAGTTTTTCTTTAAATACATTAAACACATTGGTGTGGTTTAAGTGAAATAAAACAGATCTGAGCATGTTCTAAGTGGAAAGAAGGCTACTTTGAGGTGTCCACAGTAACTCCCTCGAGGGTTTTGCACTTCAAGTGGTTTCATGCTAAATGAAACGTGGTTTATGATATTAAGATACCACACATGAAGGATTACCCTCTAGAAGAAAGAATGCAATTGTTCATACAAAGATGTTTTGAAGAATGCTTGTGGCAGAACCCGAACTGCGCATACGAATGCATATCATTTTGCACCAGATCTTATGGCGCTATAGAGAACATTTCAGAACAAGCTCTTGATAACTACACCCGACTGAACATTCATCCTTGGAGGTGTAATACGGTTACCCAGGCCAGAATGGACATGGCCAAATGGATGTCGTAGATCCATTAGCTCGGCTGGCTGCAGGAAAAGGAGGAGGAGAAGGAGGAGGAGGAGGGCAGATTTCAAAGACATGGCGCTTGTTCTTTTATTACCACCAGACAAATTGCACCCACCCAGCTCTGAAGAGCACCGATTTAGCACTCAGGACAAATTAAGAGGAATAAACACAATTAGCTGGCAGCACAGATGCACTCGCATACACGCCTCTCTCTCCCTTCGTTTCCCCTTTCCTCCTTGCCATGTGTTGGCGTTCCAAGGCGCTCTGGTGCGGCTGCCATTAACGTTTCTGCCACTCAAGACAAACGGCGGGTAATTGCAGATCTCTCATTGTTACACAAAGAACGCTCATTTTATCCATGAATGCGAGCGAGCTGAGATGCGGCCCTTCTTTGGATAACCTCTCTGAAGGGTTTGAGTCTTTTCAGGCCCCGGTAATTGTTTGTTTTGATCGTACAGCTTGTTTTCCTTCATTACTGCTTCCAAGCGCTATGCCTGAGCAAAGCTGGTTCTGTTTGAATTAAAGTGCATTGACTGCAGGCTAGAGGATGTCCCGCTGACTTCCTGACACAAAAAAACAGCTCTTCTTTTTGATGAATGTAATTAGTTGATGTCCATCGCTGGATCACGGCAGGTATCACAGTCACCGGGATGAGGCGGTGGATCAGAGGCATGATGTGATCAAAGCAAGTTGGAAACAAACTTCTCACAAGATCAGCTCGGGCAGGGACGTTATCAAAAAAACTTGCTTTATTTTCCTTTTTTGCTATTTATATATCAGCACATTGGCACATCATAAAAGCTCGTAAAACAGTTCCCTGCTTTTGACCCTTTCATCAACATGCTATACGGCAGTGGTCCCCAACCCCCGGGCCACTGACTGGCACCGGTCCGTGGGTCAATTGGTACCGGGCCGCACAGAAAAAATACATAACTTACATTATTTCCGTTTTATTTATTATCTGATTCTGAACGGTTTTATTTTGGAAAATGACTGGATCACATGTCTTACCTCCATCCACTACCTTCTTAAAGGGGCTGCTCCGGCCGCTAACACATAATACATTACCACTAAATTTAAACCCCCAAGCGAGCAAAATGAACAAAAAACAACACAGTGGATTCACGTTTATTATTATATTTAGAAAATACTGTTTTTTATGCCGGTCATATTATTTTATTTTGTTGTATTTATCCGCCTGTTATATTATTGTCTGTCATTAAAACAATACAAACAGTAGTTACTGTAAAGTAAATAAAGCTAAACCTTGCTAGAGCTTTGATGAACTAATCACTGTGAAAATTAGTTTGATTCACAAGTTGCACGCTAGGCTTTGTACAAGCTTCGCCTGCAGTTTAGCAAGCTAGCTAGCCGCACTTCATAATATCTCCATACACATTTAATGAGACTGTGTGTATATATACTGTATATAGGTATATCTCAGGACATAAAAGATTGCCTCCTGTTGCTTTGTAGCTTGATATTGTAGAGAACTTGCACAGAGGGCCACAAAAGAGATCCTACAAACACACCAGACTAACAAAAGGAGGCTAAAACAATAATTACCCTATCAAACAAATCACACAACCAAATTAAAGACACAAGTCTTTCCAGCGAAATTGTTGTGTTTTGTTCCCCAAAAAGCAGAATTTCAAACAGAAAACCACAGAAAGAGATCATGTTTAATCAAGTCTAATGAGAAATGTCACATTCAGGGCAACATTCACCTGTAATTTGGGTTTTCGTTGCTTTTTTTAAGGGAATAAAGAGGATTTGATGTTTAATCGCTCCAGTTCATACACTAACATTTAGCAGGGGTCAAGGATCAGCTGTGATTGACTTTTTTAGAATGAGCCGTTACAGGATAAAAGAGCATACTGTCTTTTTAAACCATGTCTGTTGGCTTTGGGTAAATTTTGTGTTATTCAGTCAGTCACAATTTATTCATAAAGTACATTTAAAATCAATGACATGCTGTACTACAGTATTTAAAAAATCCCATAGACATTAACAAACTGAGAAACATCAAATGGGAATTGTATACTGAATCATATGCTAAAAAAATATGCTTAATGAGTAAGTAATAGCTCAGTGGATAAGACACTGGCCTTCTGATTGAAAGGTCTTGCGAGTGCAAATCCAAGCTCCACCAACCTGCTGCTCTTGGGCCCTTGAGCAAAGCCCTTAACCCCCAATTGAATAAAGCTGTATAAATGAATTGTAGGTCACAACCTCATTCCAGCAACTGAGGACGCTCTTTCACCCTTTGTTTTGAATCATTGGGAATCCATTCGATGACCATTCGCTTTGACCGAATGTTGAATGGGAGAGGAGATCTGAACGATAAGCAGGGGCCAGACTCCTAGGTGTAGATTCTCATACACAACTAAGAGAGATCCTATATAAACGAATCGAGCTATTGCATACACATGCAAATGATCCAATTCCAGTCCAAAACCACAGCGGCAGCGTTTCGAACAAGTTAAAGCCGGGGTACAGCGGAGGCCCTCAGGTAGAGCGCATTACAGTAAACAAGCATCGTGGGATTAAATGCATGTAGTCTCCAGTTTCGGAAAAGTTAAAAACAACTAAAACGTGTAGAAGGGATATTGCGAGAAGATTAATCCGTTCGATAAGAAAATATAACTGCATAAATACACATACAAGACACACACACACATATATATATATATACCCTCCAAAACACATATACCAGGTTGCTCCCAGATACCAATAAAAACTATTTTTCACTCTATAATGGTCGAACCAAACAAAGATAGCTACATCAGCATTTTTGTTGTTGTTGTTTTTTATTCTGTACCACATATCCACCTGTGAATGTAATAACAAACCTCAAACATACAGTGTGAAACGTTCGATTGTAAAAACCCATCATTAGTTAATAGTTAATCAGATTAAAGTGGCACAGAGGACAAAAAAAAACCACAAGTATAAATAGATAAAGGCATGAATGAATGAATGAATGAATGAATGAATCAACATAGAAATAATGTAAAAAACTAAATCTTTCAGTGTAACATTTCCACCTGTGAACCCAACTATTAACAAATAGTAATATAACATCTTTAATTCATGTGTAACCCATTTATATGGTGAATAATTTCTAAATATATATATAAAAAAGTAGTTCTGAGAGGCGTCCTGCGCACTCAGGAAGTAAACAGTGCGCATTCACAGAGCTGCACTACTGTAGCACTATAGGGAAGGTGCCCTGAGGGTTAGTGCGCTCTCTTTAGTATGGAAGTGCGCATGCTTGCAGGTCGCAATGGAGACCAATGAGCGCGCGACCGTTGGGGACGTGCTATTTAAACCTACTACATAGTAAACTAGTGTGCTATTTTTGTTTCCATTTTTTTTTCCCTTTTTCCTTTTCTTTATTTAAACGCATTAAAATCTATATACAAATATACACATGTAGATACATGATTAAAGGAGAAATAACTTTCTAAAGCTGTTTCTATAAAAGGTTACAAAAAAAGAAGAAGAAAAAAGAAACCGGGTTCAAAACCGAATCTGAATTCGGATTGACTCGTGAAGCTCAAACACCGTTCATCATTTAATAAAACATGAGGTTGAAAATGTTTTCTTAAAGAAAATCATGATAATTAATAATTATAATGATAATACAAATATTTTTTTTAATGCTTTATAATGAATTACGTGGATAAACCAGACAAATGCGGCTTTCACTGGAACCGGTTAATTTCTGTTCCGATTTGATATTTAAAAAAAAAGTGTTTTGCGCAATTTTTTGTTTATTAAGTTCTGTTTGTTATTATTAGTTTATTTTGTAAAGCAGAATCAGAATCAATGTCAGAATTAGAATTCATTGCTTTCATGAATAAGGAATTTGTCATGATTTGTTAGTGATTTTATTTATTAATTTATTATATATATATATATATATATATATATATATATATATATATATATATATATATATATATAGCTAGCAAAAAACAAAAACAAGAAAAAGCAAAAAAAAACAAACAAACAAACAAACAAAAGAACAAAATAAAGAATAAAATAGTAGTACATGAATGAATAGGTGTGCACGCATTCCGGGGTTGATTCGGATTTTCAGTACCAACATCAAAGCAGAACCGCACAGTTTTTTCCGCTAAACTCACCACAGCGCGCGCTCTGTCCCGGTCCAAATCTCCAGGTCAGCCCGGGTCAAATGCGGATCAGTTTTATTCCTGCATTAAGTCGCATCCATGAAAAAGAAGAAGAAGCAGAAGAAGGAGAAGGAGGTGAAGAAAAATCCACACGTACCCCCCCTAAAAGTTTAGGTGGAAATGAGAAATCTCCGCTTTTCAGTTCGGCATGATGGTCCGGTTCCGGTTCGGGTTCGCAGTTAAACCCTGAAATGCAAAAGGAGCTGAGAAAAAAAAAAATTGCGGACCGACCGGCTGAAATAGTTTTCAGCTGTTCCTCCGCTAATATGTGTCTACGTCCAAGCACTTTTCTTCAGGTTGGGAATCCTGGCTGGGGGTGGAGAGAGAGAAGAAAAAAGAGAGGGAGAAGGGGAGAGGGGGGTCTCTGTTTTCCCCCTTTGCCATGTTAAAAATCTGAAAAAAAAAAAATGCCCCGGGGACTTGAGGGGGTAAAACGACGACACCCAGCGGAACCAGTGAGGAGTTACTACTTAATGGTAAACCTTAACTTTCCTTTACACAGAAAAATCAAGGGAACAGGAATGTACCTAGAAGAGTACAAATGCGTAAATTAAAAAATAAAGGTCCACAGTTGTCACCTTAAGGACCATTTTCAGTATCTTACAGGGTATTTTCGTTACAAATGTACCTTCAGGTACAGAAACAACACCCCTATTTTTCTGTGTGATGGTGCAGTGTTTGAAGGCCCTAAGGAAGGGGACATGGAGCTGGAAAAAATATGAGTTGGGAGGAATTATATGTATTTCAGTAAAACATTTCACACCACATTTAACCCCAGGGTAGAGTCACTCTTAACCCTGCATTTAACCCTGGGGTAGCTTCGTTTCACACTTAGGCACGAGGTTAGGACCATTTTCGTTTTAAGCAAGTACAGTGTGAAAGCAGGCGCTCGGAATCCTTGTTAACACAAAACCAGGAATGTACAGTGTAAAATGTTGCATAGTGAAAACCCAGTATTAATTAATAGTTAATTAAAGTATTACAGAAAATTACTTAAGTGTAAATAAAAAAAATACGTAAACGAGTGAATAAATAAATTATTGCATATAAATAAATACATGCAAAATAAATGTTAAAAAGGCATTTAAATTAATGGCTTTAATTTATTCTAAAACACACATTATTTAGGCTATTTATTTATTTATATATATATATATATATATATATATATATATATACACAAATGTTTTATTATTTAATTGTTAATTTATAATAAAAAATACCCTGCTCATTTACTCATTTATTTATTTATTTATTCATTCATTTACTCACATATTTATTTGCTCATTTACTTATTCATCCTTTCATTTATTCGTTCGTTTGTTCATTCGTTTGTTTATTCATGCATTCATTTGCGTTCTCTTTCAGGTTTTTGTCATTCTCATGTCCTCTCATCAAACCTGTTAGTAAACACATGACTCGCGCTTGTATTCGTACAGCATCGTTTCAGTGAGAAAGTGAAGGCGTTTATATATCATGGAAAACCATGCAATGGAATTTAATGAAAATGCATTTTAGATTTATTATCATCATGTTTGGCCCCTGGTTTACTGGAACCAATGTGGCCCCAATCGAGAGCCCAGCTCTGGGTTTGTACATCTTTCTGAGAATGTACAGTATCTGTAGCATAAATTACTTCCACCCTACACTAGTGGTGCTACTGGTGCTAATAATATGTCATGGTTTCATAGTATCCATAATATCAGGCTGCTAATAAATGACCGAGTTATTAACTGTACAGGAGCAGTATTAACTGTAATATCAAAAATAAGAAGAAAGGCAAAAAAAAAAAAATAATAATAATAATAAATGCTTATTTATTCAAATTCGTACCACTCTGATCTATTGGATGTCTTACAATGGTGAAGAGTTAATAATTTCTTTTCAAATACCTTCACTTTCTTCTGCGTTTTCTTTCACTGAATATTTAAATCGAACCTGCGTGCAGTATTTTTAAAATGGTGTTTGCAACACCAAGAATGCATATGAACTGCTACTCATTATTTCAATACCATTTTGAACTTTTTTCCTCATCATTCACACTGGTTTCATGCATCTTTTGTTCACATCAGACTCACATCTACGACCCCGTTGAACCAACATCAGAGCTGCAGTTCAAAACACAGTAAAGCCTGTGTGTAACAAAACCCTGTGTATGAACTAAACATTTACACATCATGTTGTTTATACATGAAAGAATAACCGGTTACACCAGCCGGGTGTTTTATCTTTAACAATACATCGACTAAATGATAACATAAGCCTAATGGGTAATACAAAGAGTTTTTCATGCCTTTAGCGAACACAGACAATAGCATTGCAGCGCATGGTGATAATGGTATGACTATGACATGAGACGAATGAAATATTGAGGAGAGCGAGAGCGAAGGCAGGCGAATCAATATTCCTCCGAGCGCTGAATCAAAGCAGCGGGAGGCAGAGGGCAGTGAGATCTTCAAAGCCGTGAATGTGTGATGCTTGTAGTTATACTCTTGGGATGTCTGCTGGGTCAAGAAGGTGAAAAAAAATGCAACACCATGAAACATCGATCCCGTTTTTTTTTTTTTTCTTCTTTTTGGGGGGGGTCTGTTTATTTCAGTATTTAGTGTCTTGTGATATCATCTTCCGTTTGTATCGTCTGAATATCGCGCAATTGTCTCGCGTCAGACGGGAGTCAAAGATAGAGACGGTACAGACTGTGGACATAAAGGCAGATCATTGGCTGGCTTTCAATATGCCAAGCCTCAGCTTTGTGTACAGGGATTAAACTCCGATGCAACAGCTGCAAACGTTGCGCGCCGTGATATTTAACGTGTGAGACTTTGATACCTCGCAAACTTCCAAATGTCATGGCGGTGCCCTTAAACTGGAAACACTTTAGAAAATGAGATGGCAAAACAGTTAATAATGAGAATGTTGTTGCTAGGCAACTGTGAAATATGGATGCCTGGCAAATGAGAATAGGAGCTAGCAAATAACTGAGGTTTAGCTAGCCAATGGCTGTTTAGCATGATGTAAAGGTACAGTGACAAAGGTCACATACAGTATGTCGAGAACGTCAACATTTTCCTCAGATGTGTCGAAAAATGACAAAGGGAAGCCTCAGAACAGCTAATATTAGCTTGTAATTAGACTTAGCACTCCTGAGTAGCTAAACAACGTTAAGGAGGAAGTCTCAAGAATGCACCAATGAGACATTGAGTCTTTTATATCCAATTCATTATTATTTGTAGAGCACTTTTAACAATGGACAATTGTCTCAAAGCAGCTTTACAGAGATAAATCAGTAATAATTAGTATGTAAGTTTGCGTCTTATAATTGTAAGTTTGTCCCTAATGAGTGAGACAGTGGCTTCTGCGGAAAGGAAAACTTCCTGAGATGGTATGAGGAAGAAACCCTGCGAGGAACCAGACTCAAAAGGGAATCCTCATCTGAGTGGCACCGAATTTTCATTCAATATAGTTCATCATTGTTGAGGTGTGCAGTAATAGGCACTAAAATGCAACCTGTGGTCCTGAGCCATTGTAGTAGACTGTTGACATTAACTACAGTTTAAATCCATCTATAAAGCTCCTGTGTTGCTTCCTAAGGTCATGGATCCCTAGGCTGCCGATACAAAGCTATTTCCAGCTGAACAGAGTGACCTCTAATTGAGGAGAACTCCATCCAGAGGTAGGGTGCCGGGACGAACCAGGCAGATCCCGAGACAGGTAAAGTACAGGAACACTGGTCACTAGTACCTCAGGAACATGTCAAAATATGTCTTCTCAAAAAAACTGAAATTACAAAATATGTAATTCATACATTCTTTTTAGGAAAGGCAATCCGACGGTTTACAGGATTTCCATTAAAATTTGAAAAATGGTTATAAAAATAACTGTTCAAAGGTTTGAGTTTAATTACGTGATATCAGACCACTGTATTAATAATAATATTCATTCTCCAGACAGCCGAAATAACCATGAGGCAGACACCTCCATCCAGAGCAACATTTATACAAATGAACAGTTGAGGGTTAAAGACATTGCTCAAAAGGTCCAGCAGGGGCAAGTTGGTGGTGCTGGGATTTGAATCCACAACCTTCTGATCAAATGATACAAGTGTCTTGTATATAGTGAATATTTATTGGCGCTATAGAGATTTCTGTTCCAGAAAAACATGCACTTTGAGTTAACATGAAGTTAGTGGTTTAAGACATTGGACTCATGAGCAATTGGAGGGTCCCAAGTTCAAATCTCAGCAACACCAAACTGGAACTGCTGGGAACTGGAGCAAGGCCCTTAACCCTCAACTGCTTAGTTGTAGGTCGCTCTGGATAAAAGGGTCTGCCAAAAGCCAAACATCTTAACCAAAATCGTAGTCCTACATCCTAACAACTGAGCTAAAACCGCTTAGGATTAATTGCCAAAATGTTTTGTACTCAAGTTCACTCATCAGAGATTTTGGGAGTTTCTTCCTCGTATTTCTTCAGGGTTGTTTTTCCTCACCACCACCACCACAACTACCTCTGTCTGTGGCAATATCCACTGTTAAACGCACTATACAAATCATCAAATTCAATTAATAATACAAATGAATATCAGCAAAAATAATTAATATTAACAATAATAATAATTAAAGAAATTCAAGAAGGGACAGGGTAGCTCAGTGGATAAGATGTTGAACTTCTGATTGGAAGGTCAGTGGTTCAAATCCCAGCACCACAAAGCTGCCACTGTTGGGCCCTTGAGTATGGCCCTTAACTGCTCAGCTGTATAAGTGAGAGAACTGTAAGTCCCTCTGAATAAGGGCATCTGGAAAATGTTGTAAATGTCCAAAATTTCACTTTCATTCGATTGCATTAAAACTCAAAATGCTTGAACGACAAAAATATACAACACAAATGACGTATTTCCAAGAGAAAAAGCAGACAATTTTACAACACAACAATATAATGGAACAAATGCTATTTTCCCAAAACTCAGAGTCCCCAAAATGATATAATTTGCTGAATACATCAGGATAAATTAATCGGATTGGGTTGCTGGATGTTAGCCTAATTTGAACAAAAACATCCTTTGTTTAAAAATCCCAGGCGATGCAGAGCGGCATAAAGGTATAGGAGCTGATCAATACGATGGTCCTGTAAAAGTGAAACTGTGGTTTTCATGTTGATTTTCCCCCCTGCGCCTCTTATTCACACCTGCCTACTTTAATCAGGAGTATAAATCTCGGGCTTTCCTCGACAGCGCTGTCCCCAGGTGTTGAGCTCGAGCTTAGTGTGGTAAATTTCACCAGAGTGTGGGGAATGACAAAGGAGCACTTACTGCTCGACAAGGGCAATCCATAAGGGTGTAATGAGCCTTGTTGAGCCTTGCCTTTTTTTTTTTTTTTGGGTGCTGCAAATGTCTTCATTTGTGAAAGCAGTGGTTAAGATGCTCTATAGAGGCACACAAACAGTGGCTGTTAGGTCTGTATTATATACACACTTACTGGCCATTTCATTATAACACCTGTAGACCTGTCTTTATAGAATTCTCCATTCAACTTGTCATGGGAGGTTTTTCCACAGGATGGGAACGTGATTCGATCTTGTACTGATGTTGCATGTTTCAAGGTTGGACATGGTTTGAATTATGAATTATGAATTGAATTTTGCTTTTCTGCTCATCATGATTGCATAGAGTAGTTATTTGGTTTACAATGAGCTCACTGAAACAAACCAGGAGTTTTCATCCATAGAACTGCAGCTTTTCCCCCACAACTCTAAAGACTGTTGCTTTTGGACTTCAACTATGGATCCGAAGGTCATGAGTTCAAATCCCAGGCACACCATGCTGCCACTCCTGGGTCCCCATGCATTAATTCCATTGCTGCTCAGTTGAATGCTGTAAATGTAAACATTCTAAAAAATCCCAGGACATTAGCAGATTGTGAAATGCTCCACCATGACACGTTATTATTCGGATCCTGATACATATAACATGAAAAATAACTGAAGTTCTGACCTGCGTCTGAATGGTTTTGTGAACAGCACTGCTGACACAAGATTGGATATTTGTACGCATGAACAGACATACAAGCGTAGCTAATAATTGATAGCTAATAATTCAATTCAGTATACTTTGTGTAGTAATTTCAAGCATGGACATTGTCACGAAACTAAATAGATTCCAAATATACCGTTTAAATTCATATGTTTGTCCTAATTAGCAAACCAGAGGTGATGGTTTTGACGTAGTGACTCCTTGAGAAGATACGAGCACTTTAGAGTGAACTTTAGAGTGACTCCCGTCTTCATCTGGGGTAAAACTGGATATTCATTCATTATAGTTCCATCATCGTAGAGGTTGTGAACAGTTCACTGACGGACACTTGAGTGCAAAACTGTTCGTAGCAATTGTAGCCTTAAGCTACTGTATCAGATGTGATCGCAACGTTGTAAGTTCAAATCCCCGCACGGTTTATAAGTGTTTAGCCTCCAACGTAATCTAATTTATATAGGATATTTAATCAATTCTATAAGAATGGCATTTAATGTTTGTGGTATAAAACTTTAGAATATACTCGGAAAGCATTTTTGGATAATATTACTGATATGCATAAATTAGACTTGAATAATACCATGGACAGCTGCTTCTTCAGTCACATCATGGCGTATCGGTGACAAAGACGCTGAGGGTTTAAATGACTTGACGATTTGGAGTTGGCAAGTCTAAAACCTGCCTATGAGTCACTGTCCAGTGGTTGAGTCAATATGCTATGCTTAGCTCAGATTCTGCAAAATACAAATATATATATATATATATATATATATATATATATATATATCTATATATATATATATATATATATATATAAAAATCAGACAAGCTTGCCACCCACAGTAACAAGTCGATGATTGTGATCTGTGAGCTATAGACTCACATCACACCTCACCTCCTCATGAGCATCCCCTGCATTCCTATTTTCAGCTGTTAGCTGTTAACGTTTGGCTTTTTGCTAAGTTCACAGCTAATTCCTGCTTTTATAACAGGTTCATGCATTTCAGAAAAAAAAAAAGTTGCACTTTCAAAAGTTATGAAGTCAGGGGTGAGCTCAGCGTGGGAACAGGACAGAAGCAATTATAATTATAAAGCCGGTGAGAGACAAAAGCCTTGTGGCAAAGTGGGTTTTTAATGTAAGGCTGCTTCTTACAAGTGTTTATGGATTCTGTTTAGTGAACCATTTGAGTTTTTTCATCTGATTTTCACTAGGAAAACTGTTATGGAGAGCATAGTGGAAAGGGGAAGAGGTGAGTGGCTCATCAGGTGTGTATAAACATTAGCTATGTGGCTTACTGGCAAAACTATAGCGCAGGTTAAAGTCATGTGGGCAAATGAGAACAATTACAGAGAAGAGAAACATATGGAAAACCCTGCACATCATTTCAAATGATCAGGATTACAGTCATGGATTTTCCCATCCATTTCTGCACCTCATTGGACCATGTCACATGTCTGTTTGGACACATTTAAGTAACATCCTCCATAATTAGCACTTTAGCACATTCACCACAATGAGCACACTCACCTCGCTCAGTGTCTCTTGTTTGTCGTTCCATGATTGTCAAGTCAAGTCAAGTTTATTTCTATTGCGCTTTTCACAACAGACATTGTGTAAAAAAGAAGCTTTACAGAATTTAACAGTTAAGGTAAACGATGTGTATTTATCAATGATGAGCAGCCATGGTGACTGTGGCAAGGAAAAACTCCCTTAGATGTTATGAGGAAGAAACCTTGAGAGGAACCCGACTCAAAAGGGGAACCCATCCTCATTTGGGTGACATCAAGAGTGTGATTAAAGTCTTTAAAACAATACAAAACACTGGAGAGTGAGAACTAACATGAGTACTGGAAAGTAATATTATGAGTAATGTCCTTTCTACAGTCTTATACAGTCATTTGAGGTTATGGAACCAGAAGCTACTGAGCAACTCATAAAATAGCTCAACATTTGCGATCATCACAGATCCAACACCAGCGTCTCCATGCCAGAGCCTTTAAACACTCAAAGAGGTCTAATGTCCAAACTCCAAATGAGGTGGAATCCAATGGAGCTGGTACGTCTGTAGATGGTTAGAGATGTTTGCAGGATTGGCATCTACTATTTGTCATTTTGTCATTATTTTTGCTACTTACTCTAATTGTTTTAATTTCATTTTGTTGGTTTTGTATATTTGCACTTTTTTTTTTTAAAGCTTTTTTACACTTGTATCCATCTCCTATCCGTCCATATTACATGTCTCTTATGTCCTAGTATTTCGGTTAAGCTATATGGAAAAAAGAAATAGGACACCTGACCAAGGTAGCATTGAATTTTTCTTTACATGATTGACGAGACCCAAACCTGTTCCAGCATGACACTGCCCCTGTGCACAAAGCCAGCTCCATGACGACATGCTTTACATGGACTGGAGTGGAAGATCTCCTGCTGTAGAGCTCTGGCCTCAACCTATTAAACACCTTTTGGATAAATTGGAACGTTCACAGCACCCCAGGCCTTCTCACCTCACCTACATCAGAACCTGGCTTAATTAACACCCTTGTGTCTGAATGAATCTCCACAAATCTCTACAAGCCATTTCAAAAACTAGTAAAACATCTTCCCAGAAGAGTGGAGGTTACTATAACAGCAAATGGGGATTAAATATAGAATTGGATGCATATACGATCATGTATGAATCTTATGCTCAGATGTCTACAAACATTTACACCAATTCTAGCTAGTAATGGAAAGTTTCTTTTTTTTATCATGCAGAAACGTGCATATTTGTCAATTTAATAAAGTATAATATTAGCCTAAAGAAGAAAATAACAACAAGCATAAACACAGTTATGACTCTGCTACTACAGTGGTAATGAAATTTCTATCAGCCAATCACTGAGAAGATGAATAAGTAAAGAATTGAATACCATTTTTTTCATTTCCTGGTGTTTCACTAGAGCGGTCATCCTGTTTCTGTTTGGATTCACATTCACATGCTTTCATTTGCAAGGCTGAAAGCAGCGAGTTTGGCTTTTGGAGCAGATGAATTGTGGGGCCTCACATGAAGCCCTGAGGGACCTCTATTCAACACCCAGCTCTCAAACACATTATCTCCTGTGACAGAAATTTCACTGGCTTTCATCTCCCAGCTCCAGCGTGCAGATAAGATGCATATGAATACACTAAGCTTATGTGTAAAGCTCGCCCAGGTCGCCACGGAGAAAGAAGAGCAGACTGTCGTCTGTTACAGCGAAGCCACATGGACTGATAAACATCTGCGAAGGCCACTGCTAGGATTATGAATTCATTACTTTGATGGAGATGCACAGGAAAAGAGGTGCATAAAGACGGGCAACAGCGGGAGTCAGTCGTTTATTGTGTTGTTTATTATTATGTTAATCATGTCTAGACCATAATCCATGATTGTAGAAATACACAGAATGATTCTATAAGCAAAACTAAATGCAATTTCGTACAGCTTTTAATGAATTTTTACAAATCCTGTAACACAAACCTTATTTTTTTGCATGATCACATACAATACATAGACTAAGGCAGGGGTCAACAACGTGGTGCCCACGGGCACCAGGTAGCCCGCAAGGACCACATGGCCTTTTCTAAAAATAGCTGTTTCCTACTTTGTTAAATCATTGTTGATACTTATTATGAGAAATCATTAACATGATCAGTGTCTTCACATAGATGAATATCATTAATTATTAATAATAACATATAATAAAAGGTAAATTGAGCAAATTTGTTATTTCAGATCAAACTGAAAACTGTGTGTATCACACTGGTAGCCCTTCACATTAATGGTACCCAAGAAGTAGCTCTCAGTTTCAAAAAGGTTGGTGACCCCTGGACTAAGGTTTATGGGCACCTGATCACAAGATTCAAATGTGCTTTTTGAACATCCCATTCTACCTTTATTCTTCATTTGCTGTTATTATAATCTTTATTCTTCTGGGAAGATGTTCCAATGAATTTTTCAAGTTTGATTGTAGAGACTTGTGGTCATTCAGCCATAAGGGCATTAGAAACATCAGGTACTGATGTAGATGAGGTGAGGAGGCCTGGGGTGCAGTCAGCATTCCAATTCATGTCAAAGGTGTTCAATAGGGCTAGGTTCAGAGCTCTATAGCAGGAAATGCTCTATTCCAGCCCATGTAAACCATAGTTTTATGGAGCTGGCTTTGTGCACAAAGGCATTGTCATGCTGGAACGAGTTTGGGTCTCCTAATTGGGGTAAAGGGAAAATGTAATGCTACCAAATTGTCTAAAGACATTCTATATGGTATACCAGGCACTGAACTCTATTGTACAATAAATTTTATTGTTTATTAGTTTATTATTGTACTATATATTTTTTTACTGAAATAGAACTAAAATAGAGAGTAATATTATCTGTTATCTATCTATCTTTAAAAATTATAAAATCATAAATGAGAGGAACCACAATAACTTTCATATTTATATAATCTTTAGTCCCATGCAACATTTATTTTCACCCCCCACATCCCTCAATCAATTTTGATTTGTGACCCTTCACAGGGCTCCTCTGGTTCGAACGTTTCCTCTGAAAAACCTCTACCTACAAAAGGTATAAAAAAAACAGAGTGCACTTGAAAAAGATTCACTCCACGCGAGAGAAACCCGACACCGCGCGGGAGGCCACGGAAAGCTGTTTCTAATCTAGAAATCGTCAGACGGGAAGCTCGAGTCCGACTTAAAGCGAACAACACACCGACTCAGACGCCATTTTGAGAACGTCTGGGGCAAATCCAGGTGGTAGATTCTGTGTGTAAAAGAGAGAGAGGCAGTATGAGAGAGTAAACATGACATGGAGAAGGAGCAGGTGAATGAGAGACTTAAAGTGACAGAGAGGAAGTGAAGCAAAGGGGTAAAAAACTCGAGAGGCAGTGAGCGTGAGATAAAAAAAAAAGAGAGTGAGTGAGCAGGCAGGGGAGAAAAACGTGTGTGTGTGTGTGTGTGTGTGTGTGTGTGTGTGTGTGCACTGGAGTGTGGTAGAGTGCTGCTCCTCTGTGTAGTGCCTGACTTGGCCTTATTTGGTAGGGAACGGTTGGAGTATGAGGCTTTTCTGTTCTGTTTACTTGGTCGGTCAGAGGCCCAGAACAACGTGCCACTGCAGAGCAAACAGCAATTGAACTACTCTCATCTCTCTCTCTCTCTCTCTCTCTCTCTCTCTCTCTCTCTATCACACACAAGGCATAATACATGCACCTGTTATTATGCACAATGCTGTTCTATGCACTATGTACAGAATAAAACATGGTGTGCAGCTCTTCCAGGATAATGGTGCTCTGATGCACCCAGATGCAACATCAAGTTACTTTTAGCACCTTACATTTCTACGTCCTATTTTCTGCCTAAAGATTTGCGTGCGCTTTCTGAACATCCCATCATTCCACATTTAGTCCCCATTTGCTCTTACAATAACTTCCATTCTTCTAGGAAGATGTTCCACAAGATTTTGGAGTGTGCTTGTAGAGATTTGTGCTCCTTCAGCCACTTTACTAAAGTCAGATACTGATGTAGGTAAGCTGAGAAGGCTCGGGGTGCAGTCAGCGTGAAGAATTCATCCCAAATGTGTTCAACGGGGTTAAGCTCAGAGCTCTATAGCAGAAGATCTTCCACTCCATAGCATGGAGATCATATTTTCATTGAGCTGGGGAATTGTCATGCTGAATCAGGTTTTTTTTAAAACTTCATCCTACTGCCTCCAACTGTGTGCCCCCCAACTTTGTGGTAACAGTTTGGCTGGAAAAGTCAAGTGTCCCAATACTAATTTCCATATAGTGTAGATTATCGCTGCGGAACGTCTATGAAATAAATCCGTTCCTTTTCTCTGTTACATTAAGTATGCTGTTTGAAATAAAAGATTCCAACTTCGCACTCTGTTCTCTCTCACGGTCGATTTTCGCTGCAGGGTCTTGCGTCTGGATAGTGTGCGATGTAAAGACTTTTTTACAGATTTTAAGAAAGAAATTTTAAGAAACGGTTCAATGGTAACTGTATGGTTTGTATTTATCTCCACATAAATTCTGTGTGCAATAAATACATCGATAGATCTATAAATAAATACATAAGAAATATAAATGATGGGTGTATAATTGTAATTAAAAAAATAACATGGAAAGTTTTATGGGTTTGTGAGCAGTTTTAATGCAAAAAAAGAATGTAAGGAGTGTAATAAAGTGTAATGAGAAATGAGGGATTACATTCCATATCTTCTGCTGAAATCTGTATTTTTATTTTTAATGGGATTCTTAAGTGTCTGTTCTATTGGTTCAAGCTCTAGTATGTAAACATATTCTTGACAAAATCTCATTTTGACTTGTGAATGTACAGAGGAGAATGAGTGCATTTTAATGCTACGTTAAAAAAAGAAAAAAGAATATAAGATTACGAGAATAAATGCGCAGCAATACAACAAGAAAGTCGTAGTAGGAAGAAAATAAAGTTGAATTTACAAGAATAAAGTTGAAATATTTTGAGAATAAAGTAGAAATTGCGAGAATTAAGTCGAAATATTTTGAGAATTAAGTCGTAGCAATACGAGATTTAAGTGTTAATATTTTGAGGAAAAATAACAGAATTATATATATATATATATATATATATATATATATATATAT